>APFE030581520.1:51289-129558 GCA_000404065.3 Pinus taeda
GGCTGCTCGATATGCACCCCTTGTTTTTCCTCAAAATCCTGGTGCCATGCCCCTTGATTATCAAACCAAAATACCTTTATTCGACGACACTCAAACTATTACAGCTCAACAGCACGTAAACAAGATAAATGATTTCTTTGACCTCCATGAAGGTGAAATTGAAGACGTGATGATGATGCTATTTGTGCAAAGTTTTGCAGGAGAAGTTCATAAATGGTTTAGAGGCCTACCAGCAGCTTCTAATACTACTATACCTACCCTTCAGAGGAAATTCCTAGATTGGTGGGAGGTGAAGAAGAATCCCCTTCAGATTTTTTCCAAATATGAGAACATCAAAAGAAATGTTGGTGAAAGTGTGCAAGAGTATTGTGTGAGATTTAATGTAGTATACAATACGATCCCTACAAATATCAAACCACTAGAGGGATTGGCTTTGCTTAAGTTTCCATATGGATTTGATGCCGATATGGCATATCAGTTGCGTGAACGTGATCCTCCAACTCTAGAAGACATGCAAAAGAATTTTGTGAGCGTAGAAGCGAACTTGCTGGCCAAAAGAGAAAGAATGAGATCAGAGAAAAGAGTGACCATGAAAGAAGAAGCATCTACTTCAGATGTAAAAATGGATACATTGATTCGAACAATGGAAAGGATGGTTGACCGGATATCCATCACAGACAAACTTGAACCACGGATCCAGAACCCAAACTTTAGAGGGCAGCAGCAGCCCCAATTCTAAATCAAGCAAAGAGAGCAAAAAGCACTGGAACAACCAATGCAACAACAGCAGATCAGAACTCCTTTATAGCAGAATTATGTTTAAGGAGTGGAAGAAGAGGAGGAGGAAGATCTGATAATTGAAACAAATAATTTCTTCACTATATATGGTATTCCTATATTTCTGACCAAAGATGAGGAGTATGTAGAAAGTTCCAATATTCTAAAAGATGAGGATTACATCTTAGCAAATAATGTTGTTTTGGAGATCGAATCTGATGATTATCAACATGGTTATATGAATGCTTTGAGTGCACAGCAAAAACAATATTCTTTGAGGAGCAGAGATGTATCGGTCAGTCCTATTCAAAAGAGGAAGGATGTTCAGTCAAAGAATGATCTCTCAAACAATCAAAAAAAGGAAAGAAGCATACCAATTAGAATCCTAGCAAGGTAAATCAACCATCAACAAGTACAGTTGCAAAAGAGAAAGACAATTAGAAAAAGGATAGTGCAATGAAGGAGCAAATGAATAAGAGGGACATCGGTGTCAAAGAGGTAGGAAAAGTCACATCTTTTAATTTAAAAAGTGAAATTGCTAAATTGAAAGTGTCCATTCCTTTGACCGAGCTTGTTAAGAATATCCATTACAAACACCATGTGTCTAGAATACTACAAATTGATCCTTTGTTCGACATGGTGAATGTTGAGGATGATCATCCTGAACTTATTTTTGGTCCAGCTATAGAAGGTAAGCTAGAAGATAGTGAGGTCCCTCCCTTTTATTTGAGTCTTAGACTGCATGAGTATATTCTTCATAATGCTATGCTTGATTCCCAAGATTCTCCAATTTGATGCCCAAGGCTATCATGGAAAAGCTGGGCCTGGATATCACTCGACAATATCATGATTTGTATTCATTTGATTCTAGTAAATTTTGTTGTATTGGTCTCATCAAAGATTTAGTGGTTTCCTTATATCAAATCCCAGCCAAGAATGTTTTGATGGACGTGGTAGTAGCTGATATACCACCTCGATTTGGTATGATGTTGTCTAGATCGTGGGGAGCCAAACTCAAAGGCACTTTACAACTTGACTTCTCTTATGCTACAATCCTTGTTTTCAATCAATTGAGGAAGTTATAAGAGTCTTTTGTTTTGTACACCAATTGTGGATTGGATGATGTGGATATTCAGCCTGTAGAAGTAGATGATGTACCAGAAATTTTTGAAGGTTTTAGAGCAGTTCTTAATCAAGAAAATAAAAAAGTGGCAATTCCTTCTGAGCAACCTCCACAGGAGAAAAAAGTCAGTGAAGAACATAAAAATGAAGCATTCAGTAAAGGTAAGATTGAAACAAAAGTAGAATTCCAACATGTGGAAGACGAAGATGACCCTTGGAGCATGGACTTCGATGGTGCTTTGGGTAAGGATGGTGCAGGTATTGGAATTTGGATTCGAAGTCCTATTTTTTAGCCAAGCAAGATCCCAAGTAATGTTAGAGTGTGTTCTTATAAATTAGCTTTCAATTTCTCTAACAATGAAGCGGAGTATGAGGCATTGATTACAGGTCTAAAGATTTTGAAGAAGCTGGGTGCGAAAAGGATTTCTATTTATGGTTATTTAGAGCTAGTGACTAAACAAGTCAAAGGAGACTATCAAGCGAAGAATCTGCTGATGAGAACTTATAGGAACGCAGTCCTGGATATCTTGAAGATATTTCCAGAATACACATTGACAGCGGTGCTGAGAAGTCAAAACATCATTGTTGATTCACTTGCTACAGCAGTGAGCAATATGAAAATTCTAATGAATTCTAGCAATAAATTTGAAATTCATGTCAAACATAGGCCTACTGTTCCCGATAATTTGAGATATTGGCAAGATGACAATGAAATTAATTCGTTTTTGCAGAGTGAAGGGAATTTTAAGGATGCTTTCCATGATGATGTTTGTGATTCTGATGAACAAGACATTGAGGTAAATCAGATGAATGTTTTACAGCCGAAGGATAATGTTATTCCTAGAGGTCTTATACCTTTAGAGGAGTTGTTTAATCAAGATGATGTGGAGAGAAAACCAACCTTGGTTCCTACTGACAAAGGAGTTGAAGATGTAAACATTGGGACAATGGACCAGCCCAAGCTTGTTAAGTTATCAAAAACATTATCTCTCGAGTCAAAGGCTAAGTATGTTAAGTTGCTTTCTAAATTTTCTGATGTTTTTGCTTGGGATTACTCAGATTTGAAATTATATGACAAGAACATCATTCAGCACACCATTCCTATCAATATAGATCAAAAACCCTTTAGACAAAAGTTGAGGAGGATCAACCCAAAGTTGTTGCCATCTATTGAGAAAGAGGTAAATAGATTGTTTAAAGCTAGTATCATTGTTCCAAATAGATTGTCTGATTGGGTTTCAAATTTGGTCTCAAGACGAAAAAAGATCAAAGAGATAAGGTTGTGCATTGATTTTTGGAACCTAAATAAAATATCCCTGAAAGATAATTACCCTCTTCCTAAGATGGACCACATTCTGCAAAGAGTAGTTGGAGCATCACGGATGTCACTACTAGATGGCTACTCATGTTACAATCAGATTTTGGTGCGTGAAAAAGACCAAGACAAAACTACCTTCACAACACCATGGGGGACTTTTCAGTATGCCAAGATGCCATTTGGGCTGAACAATGTCAGGGAAACTTTTCAACGAGCCATGGATATAGCTTTTGCTAATGAGAAGGATGTTTTCTTGGTGGTTTACTTGGATGAATTAACAGTATTTTATGGTTCTGATGATGAGCATTTACATGACCTGAGGATTGTTTTTCAGAAATGCAGGGAGTTTGAGATTTCTTAAAATCCAAAGAAGAGCCTTTTTCCCATGGAGGAAGGTAAGCTACTCGGTCATATAATTTCTAAAGATGGTATTCATATTGATCCTTCTAGGGTGGAGGCAATTTAGCAAATAGACTTTCCGCGCAATAAAAAGGAGATCCAAGCCTTCGACGGTAAGATGAAATTCTTACGCAAATTTATACCAAATTTAGCTGAGCATTTGTGTGAGTTAACTAATATGTTGAAGAAGGATAGCACTGTGAAATGGACCGAGGATGCCATGAAATCTTTCAACTTGGTAAATCTTGCTTTGACCATAGGCCCTGTTTTGATCAGTCCCGATTATACTCATGATTTTATTATATTTTCATTTGCATCTGAGCACACTTTTCCTGTGGTGTTGATGCAAAAGAAGGATCAGGTGCAGCAGCCCATTGCATTTTTCAGTTGGACTATCTGAGATGTTTCTCTTCGCTATAACGTCATTGAGAAACAAGCTTTGGCTCTTATAAATGCATTGAAGGATTTTCGAGTTTACATTCTGCATTTGCATACCCTAGCATATGTTCCCAATGCAGCTGTCAAAGATGTCCTCATGCAAACTAATCCAGAAGGAAGAAGAGGTAAGTTGATAGTAGCAATGTTAGAGTATGATCTTGAGATTAAGCCCACGAAACTAATCAAAGGTCCAAGTCTTGGGAAAACGCATGGCTGAGTCGCATCTTCATGCTCCAAACATAAATCTTATTGCATAAATGTCAGATGATGAAGATGGTGGCACACTCATTCAGGTATCAGAGATGTTTCTCAACTCACCTTGGTATTCCGATATAGTATATGTTCTTTAGCATCTTTCTCCTCCTCCTGGAATGTCGAAAAGTAAAGGTAGATCACTAAACCTGAAGTCTGCAAAATTCTGCATTTTAGACAATGCTCTCTATTGGAAAGATCCGGGAGGGGTTCTTCTTAATTGTTTGGTTAAAAATGAAGCTCAACAGGTAATGAATGATTTTCATAGAGGATATTGTGGGGGTCACTTGTTTTGGAAAACAACAGCTAATAAAATCTTGAGAGCAGGGTATTATTGGCCCTCTTTGTTTTCAAATTTATATAAACAGTCATGAGCTGCCACGATTTTCAATTTTTTCAGGGAAAAAGGAAGTTGCTTCCTCTTCCTTTGAAGCCAGTTGTAGTCAATGTGCCTTTCCAGTCGTGGGGGCTTGATTTCGTAGGAGAAATTCATCCTACATCATCAGCACAATGCAGATGTATTTTGACAGCTACCGATTACTTCACCAAATGGATCAAAACCATTCCGACAAGGCAAGCTATGGACACGATAATTATTCAGTTTTTAGAGTCCAATATCTTGTCTCATTTTGGTTTCCCTCACAATATGATTATAGATAATGCAGCATCATTTAATTCAAAAAAAATGGTTGAGTTTTGCAACAAATACCACATCACATTGGGTCATTCCACGGCATATTATCCGCAGGGCAATGGACTAGTTGTGTCTTTAAATAAATCCTTGGTAAACATTATTAAGAAGATGATGGAGGAAAACAAAAACAAATTGGCATCGAAAGCTTGTCAATGCTTTGTGGGCCAACGAAGTGAGCAGTAAGAAATATATAGGTATGTCACCTTTTGAATTGGTTTATGGTACTGATACAGTGTTTCCTACATCACTTGCAGTCCCGGTAATGAGATTATTGCAAGAAGTTGGCAGTGAAGAAGATGATATTCAGTGTTGAATCAATAAAATTATTCACCTTCAACAAACAAGGAAAGAGGTTTCTCAAAATACTTTCTAGCTGCAAGAAAAGATAAAGAAAATTTATGACTGCAATACCAAGGCAGAAAAGTTTCAGTTGGAAGATCTAGTGCTGCTATGGGATGCACGAAATGAAGAAAAGGGAAACATGGTAAGTTTGAAAATCTGTGGAAAGGACCTTATAAAATCTCAGCCTATCAAGGATAGAATTCATTTTTATTAAAGGAAATGGATGGTCAAGAATGCTCAGGAGGACCAGTGAATGGTAGGCTCCTAAAACACTATTATTTCTAATGCAACTTGCTGAAGTTGTTTCATTGTCATTGTATATACCAGTTCACTTTCCTTGCAAGATTTGAAGTACAATGTCATTTGAGCTTGAGGCCTCAAGTGAAGGCTATAAAGATTAGATTCTTTGTGTTGTTTTTAGTTGGTTTTTGAGTCAGTCTAGAATCAGTTTTGAGTCAGTTTTCAGTTTGTATCAAGTTATTTTTCAAAAATTTTAAGAAAGTTTTCAGACTTTCATTTGTTTGACTGTATTGGCCTAATTAGCTAGGCATTTCGTCTACAGTGTTCTTGACACCTCCAAGGAGCTTCCATCCCCAATAAGGCCAATGTTAGTGTTAGTATATGCATACTTCCATCAGTGATCAAATCTTCTCTTTGCATTTTCATTTTAGGTGTCTCATACTGAATTTTTAATTATTCCACTAGGTCATGCCAAAATGGTCCACTGACGGTTGTCTTCTTCTCAGAAAATCAAATTTTCCCTCATGTGGTACATTTGATGACCCATCTCCATGTTGCATTCAGTTATGGTTTCAGTTATGTTATTTTTAGAGTCAAGGCAGTCATGTTTCCATTAGGTCTTAGGGTTCATTTCCAAGGTCAAAAGCATAGTTTCAGTGTAAATAAAGGGCAGCAAAAGTATGAGGAAGACCGATAAACAAAGAGTGATTGGCAGCAAGTCACGGTTATGGTACAAAGTTCTTATTTCACTAATGTAATTTTCATCTCAAAAACATGTTTTTGAGATCAAAATAGAGTATTTTAGTTTGTTTATATTTTTTGATATAATTCAAATAATTTTATGTAATAATTGTTCCCATAAGCTTCCCAAGCATTTCTCCTTGCTGCAAGAAATGAGCCATTGAATAAATTAGCTCAATCAAAGCATAATTCACTTGAAAAGAGACAAACAAAGAGAAGCATCATATAGAGGTTTGAAAACAATGTAAAAGTTCTAAACACACACTATAAAGTGGGTTTTTTCCAAAGAAAAATAAAAATTATCCTCTATATGAAATTTCAAAATCATTTTTCAAACTTCATTAGTTCTTTTGCACCCTAAGCTCTCCTTGGCAAAGAGGAAATTGAGTGAAGGCTTAAAAAAATTAGAAGGGCGTGTTTCTTGAGGATGTTGCGGCTGGGTAGAGTCGATGCGCGCATGTGCAATGAGGGGCGTGTTTGCCCGACTGAGCCACAGTAAATTTCAACGGTGTTATGCGCTTGTGCGTTGAAGGGTGTGTTTGTTGAGGACATTGCGCACTAGCACTTGGTGCTATGCATTTGGCCAGAGGAGCCTGGCAAACCCTAGGAGTGCCAAAATACCATTTCCTTCATTTTCGCAAGCCACAAAAGCTTCAAGTACCTACATACAACAAGTAAGTGGCCCTGTATCTCTTTTTCTCCACCAATTAAGAAAATTGGAACCCTAAATTTTGAAGCCCTAGCAAAGCTCTCTTATATGATTCCAAAATCACCTATTTCATCAGAGTTACAGCACTTCATAGACTTTGTCACCTTCCAATCATCCTAATTGTATTTCACTTCACCTCCTCACTATTTCACTCACCTTGACATATATATTAGTCCCTCAAGTTTTCACCTAAAAAGCATGGCAGAAGACAATAGTTCAAAAGAAGGGGAAAGACATCCAAGGAGGCCAACCAAGAAAGGAGGGGGAATTATCAGATTTGAATCCACTGGTACTACAGAACTTATGGCATCACCACTTGTAGTATCATGCTCCAAGTACATGGGTTGTTTTGAGTTTTTCCAAAGGGTTGAAAGGGTGCAGTTCATCCTCAATTTGCAAAACAACCAGGTCACTTTAGTCGAGGTCACATTCACTATATCTCCTTCCATCATATCACAGGCCACTGGAATTCCAAATGCAGGAGAGAAATGGTTCAAGAAAAGAAATATGCATCATAGTTTTTATGAGCCATGTCTTAAGACATGTTTAAAAAATTATAAGAAAAGAATTTTCCATTTCTCTTATCTTTTGGACAAATATGTGCCATTAATGAAGATCATCATGAGGTATTTCACATGTGAGGGCAGGTTTTCCAAACTATACTCATATCATATCAGACTTCGCATGCACTTTATCAAGGTAAGAATGCTCAGTTTGCTATATTATCTATTCAAAAGTATTGACAAGATGACATATATTGCTCAGAAAAGGGATCCAACTCTTCAGATACATATTATTTTCCATCATTCTCTTATCAAAATGATAATCCTCCATCACTTAGATCAACTAGGCATTGCTTGGGAGGCCTTCATAGCTAATGAAATATTCAATGAACCACCTACTCAGCCAACTAGCCGCATTCCTCCATCATCCTCCACTCATCCATTTACTTCTTCTCATTCACCACAGCTTACTTATCACTCATCCTCAACAGATCATTCTTCACTAGCCACCTCCACACCATCTACATCACCATTTCATCTAGCCATTCGTTCACCCAATAGAGATGATGATAGTGATGAGGAATATGATGAGCATGATGGCAATGAGGGAAATTATGTACACAATGAGCATGGTCAGAGTAGTATACCATAGAGGAACAGTTTGCAGCCATTTTCTTTCACCTATCAAAGGGGAAAGAGGCAAGTGTTTACCCCACGGAAATTGGGAGGGGCCTTGCCTTCATCATCAGCATTATAGGTTAAAGGAAAAGAGAAAATGGTAGAGGAAGCAGAGGTCAAACAACAGCATGAAGAACATGACATTGAAAATGATTTTCTCCTTGTGGACACTAGTGATAAGGAGGGAAACAAATCTTCTCAAGTTTCCTTGAGAGCAAAGGATGCCAAAATCAAGGAGCGTGAGGTCAATTTACAAAGAGCCCAATATGTTATCTCCTTTTATGAGCAAGAGAATAAGCAGCTAGAGGTTAAGCAAGAGTTGATGCAATCCAAGTACATCAACGCAAAGAGGGAGGTTGAGAAAGCCAAGTTTTAGCTTGATGAGGCTTATGGAGATTATGGAGAGCCGAATGATGAACAGAGATAAAGAAAAATGCCAAGAACAAGAGGATTGAAAAAAGACTTAGAGCTTGAAAGACAAAAAGAGGCAGAATTGGAGCAGCTCACTCTAGATGACCAATTGGTCAAGGACGTAGCTAAGAACAGAGAATCTTGGCTTGAGAAAGTGAAGACACACTTGGAGACCCTATTGGAAAAAGAAAACAAAGATGTTGAGTTATAAAGGATTATGGCCAAGTATTATGCAAGGAGAAACCAAGTGGTAAGGAGTAAGCTCAAAAGAGTTCATGAGAAAATTGACAAATTGACCAAGCAATAGGAGAAGACGAGACTTGAACTACTTGTTGAGGCATCCCTACATACCTCTAACCTTTGATCAGTCATAAAAACACATTTTTGGGCATGATGGACCATTTTTGAGCTTGAAGGAAGTTGTTGTGTTTTTCAGTCCATTTTTTGCACAGTCATGGAAGGCAAACGCGCAACGCCTTGGATGCTACGCTCTTTTCTAGGGCATCTAATGAGGAAATGGTCAACATTTTTGGATTCACAATGATGATTACATGCACCCTGTGCATTTGCTAAGGTTTTGGAGCAAAACTGGTTGACCAAAAGGACCAAAAAACCTCAAAAAATTACCTTTTTGCCCTCTTTTTGGCCTAGGCGCTGCGCGCTTAACAGTGTTGGGAGAATTGACTTTTGACAGGGCCAATGAACTCCAAATGAACAAATTCAAGATGTTCTAGAAAATAGACTTGAAGATATTTCCAACAAGCTATTGTGGGCCCAATTTGGACACCGGGAAGGCACTCAAAAGTCCACCTGAAATGAAGGGTGCGCCTGGCATTGGCGTTGCGCACCTAGCACTAGCACTGCGCGTTTGACAGTTTGTCCAAATTTTCATTGTTTCGTCCCAGTTTTCACTTTCACCTTGGCAAATCATGATTTTATCCATGTAAATGATGAGTTGAATGTAATTATCATGTTTCTAGTACTTACTAGGGTAAATACAGTAGGTAAATCAAGTTCATGAGGTGTAATGTATCAGTTTGTTTGGATTAGGGATGAGTCACTTTGACCACCCTATTTTCTTGTTAGCAGTTCAAATTTTGTTAGAAACAACTCCTCCTCTCATGGATTCGACTCCCTGAGCTTAGGATGAGTTGTTTGGGATCTATATGATGCTTTACCTCAGTCACTGTAATGGTTGGACTCAGTTGGATGCTTATGCTTTGAGTAGACATCATTTTGTGTCAGTTTCAACAAGAGATTAATGAAAAGTTACAGCTATTTCTTTGGGATCCATGTGGCATGATGTTCAGTTCAGTTTTCTCTATTGTGATCATATGTTAGAATTTTGTTTGTACTTCATTAATCATTTCATTGCTTTTAAGTGGATGTTTTCAAGTTGATATGCAAAACCATAACTTTTATGCTCTGTTTTGGGGAAATATTCACAGTCTATGTTTTCTTCAGTTTAGGAAGAATCCATGTTGCTTACATGCTCTTTCTAGCTCCTCACCTATCTTTAATCACCTCACAATCAAACCCTAGAGTGTTGAGCCTTGGCCTACCTTGCCCCATCGAACACCCTGCAATTTTGACCTAATTTCCTTACCCTAACTGTTTGGCTCCTTCTAATCCAGTAAAACCCTTCAAAATTAAATCAAACCCCTATGCTACTATACCTAGCCTAATATCATTTTCTTGATCCAGTCATCTTGGCTAAGATCCTTACGGAGAGAGCCCTCTCCTAGCCTAGTAGGGCTAGCAACTTGGCTAAACATGGTTTTTGGTTACCTCGGAATTGCCTTCTTCAGCCTGGGGCTCAATCCGAGTGATAATAATTTCCTCCATTGTCCTTCCCCCAAGCGTAACCCACTATCATCAGAAACTGCATCGTATTCTCCCTCCCCTGCTCAGTCTGTCTTACAACCTAAAACTGTGCAAATGTTTCCGCCTGAAACCCATCCCACAGCAGTGCCTTGCATTTAGAAATTGTGCAGTATTTCCTCTTAGCTTCCTAGGTTCAATGCACTCAAAAACTTTGCAGAGGTGTACTCCCAGGACCCCATCCCGTAGCAATGTCATGTGCCTCAAAATTGTGCAGTGTTGTCCAAGTTGTCCTATCCATCTCGCATGAAGAAACTGGGCAGATTGTCCTCCCATGGCCTCATTCCAGCAGCAGTCACTGCCTGCTAAAACTGCGTTGATCTATCTTTAAGTGACTATAGGAAAAGGTGACAAGATAAGATCACTCCCAAGGAGTTTCGGAGAAGGACCAAGAGACTAAGTGATGGAAAAAGATCATGACCGCATGAAAACTCCATCACATGCATGATCATCTTGAGGGTAAGTATGGTAAGTAAAGAACACCTTTCGAAGTACATCTCTTAGTTGAGTTTGCAAGACTTTTTGTCATTTTCATATCATCCTATCTTCATTAACATGCATGTGTGCAAACACAAAGTCATTTCATGTGTTTCCTCTACATGTCTTGCTTCAATTTCGCTTGTTTGACCAATTGTCATCTTTGGCATGATGATTTCTATGTCATGTTTGCAACCTTGCTCTGGTGATATCGAAATTTTGTCTTTGTCTGCATGAGTTTTTCCAACTATGTAAACTCCCATCATACTCACACACAAAGTCTTAGACACTATTACGCAAGTGTTTTCATGATCATTCAAGGACCCATCTTAAGTGTCACACTTGTCGCTATCACCTTTAGATGTCGCACTGAGCACATGTTGTCTTGTTGGTTTTAAGTGTCTTGTCATCGAATCATCCTAAGTGTGTGTTCACAAGGTAATATATACATGAGTTCGCTCACTCACACACTTAACCTTTTTCCCAAAAATCTGTCAACCAAACAACCTTCCATCAACCGAACCTTCATTGAGCTGCACTACACAATCTCAGCCCTTAGTGACCCTGCATTGTTTCCCAGAACTACGCAGAGCTTGAAATTGTCCTCCAGAGCATCCTGCACTGCACAATTTTGGAAATGAGCCAGCTAACTGTCTCCCAGAACTGTGCAGAAGTTTTCCAAGAAGCCACTCCAGTCTGCACTTCCTGCAAGACCATTCACCAAGCCTCCCTATGGTCAACCAGAATGTCTAACTTGAGTTGTGACTAATCCCCAAAACTGTGCAGTAGTTGTCAAGCTTGTCTTCCTGCACTGCTTGCAGAAACTACGCATACATGAGGGATAGGCCTCTGATGCCTATCACGACACTGTCCCGGGAAATTGCGCAGTTTTCCCAGGCAGCCCCCTACTAGTCTGCTTTGCTCTCCTGCTGAAAATTGCGTAGTTTTCACTGACATTCCTCCTATTGCCTAGCACTCCACTCAGCCACGAAACTACATAGTCATGTCCTACCTTGATTGTCCCCCAGAACTACACATTTCTGACCAGCAGCTCCCGCAGCCTGATCCTGACCTTCTCCGAAAAATTGTGCAATTTTCACTGCCAGTGCTTCTTGTTGCCCGCACTACCTCCCCAGAAAAATTACGTAATTCTGCCTCCCAGCTGAGCCCTCTCCCATAGGTTTCACTATTGTCCCAAACTACTCAAATCAACCTCCCAATGACCTCTACACATTCTTTCCTGACAGTGCCCTGGAGTCCCACATCCTGGCCTAAGTTGTGCTCTGCGCAGTCTCAGTACCTTGTCCTCCCTCCTGGTCACCCGGACCAATCATGGAAAACAATGCATCATGGTAGATTAGGAGATTTTTGGATTTGATGGCATCTTGTCATGAGTGATTATGGAGGAAGGTACATGAATGGAACATGGTGTGATGAAGAATGGGATAAAGAAGGAGCGCATGCTAGAAGACTTGCTCACAGTTGGACGAACATGCGAAGCATACCAAGTAGCAAGCGAAGGAGATACATACACATGCATGAACCATCAAGCGAGTACAAAGACCATCACAGACGCCACACACTTCGTCATGTGGAGGTGAAGATTTGATACACCAAGAGCATACTCATCACCCAACAACATAGCAACTCGACATGGACACCACAGTCAGCAATGTCATGTCGAGTTGTGTCATGAGTCATCTTAGCCACATCACTACTATGGGCCATACTTTTTGTAATCAATGTAATGTAACGTGGAAGTCCAAGAGACCCACGAATGAAGTCAAAGAGTCATGTAAGTTGAAAAATCATGAGGGAAGTCGAAGAGTCACAAGGACCAGTTCACCCTTGGCTATATATACCCCTCATTGTACATGCAAAAGAAATTTTCACCTTGGCTCCTCCCACATAGCCTTGAGAGTCTGTAATCTTTTCTTTGACGAGAGAGCAGTGGCTCCAACGCTCCACTACTGGGGCTAGTGATGTATGGTGTACATATGTGTCTTGGAACTTTGGCTTAATTTAGAAGCATGTCACAAGCCAACACATTTTCATGCATGTGTTGTATTTGTTTGTAAAACTATTATTAAAATGCTTGTAATGCATGTTTTCTTAACTTGTACTAGGATAGTTGAACTACTTCGGTTATTCTAGTGTATATATTATTGAAGATGTGTTGTAATGGTTGCTATTGTTGTCTCGTCTATGGACTACTCTATCAGACACTAGACAGATTCATTCTTGTATATTTGTTATAATGACTGTCTCATCCATGTGGGCTACTCCGCTAGGTGTTGTGTGTTCTATTCATTTACCTTAGTTTTTGTGACTACTACATCCATGTGGACTACTCCATCAGAGGTTCTGCATATTATGTTGTGTTGTATGTGTATCTACCTGAGTTGGGACTACTCCCCCTCAAACAGAGACTCACTTTCACCCTCCCCCCTGCAGTGAAGGAACTTAGACACAAGTTACACTTATCACTCACCAAGCACACGTACCTCGCTTTTTAAAGACCAAATATATCATTCTCATGTGCTGAAAAGCAAGAGCTAAGGCATATCTTTAAGATAATGGCAACAGGGCTATCATACTAGATGGGACTCCTACCTCGCTTTTTGAAGACCAAGTATATCACTCTCATGTGGTGACAAGCAAGAGCTAAGTCATTTCTTTAAGATAATGGAAACCGAAGATCCCCTGAATGTTGGCAGATCCAACACCGTCAACAGGACTATAGTTGGACAACCCTTACAACCAGTCCTCATACCAGAGACCAACCTGCAACTTCGACATTGTAATGAGCCCTTCACCTATAATGTGACCAACTCCCACTTAAGTTGTACTTCATTGTGCACACTTTGATTCATTGTCTTCCAAAGTATCTCAGACACGCTCTGACACCATGTTGAATTTCCATGATCTTAGGATCTAGGATAAAATCTTGAAATCTTTGATGCTACTAACTGAAGAATCTCAACAAAGCTACTTTTCACAGCAGAATATAAACAACAGTAAATCACATATGCATAAGTATAGACAACTTTTTACAAATTTTAACCCAACCTCATTATATTAATCAACATATAATACAATTGTCTAGGGCTCCCAAACAAGGGATAATGACCCTCAATTATCCACAAGTACAAGAATACAAGATACACTCACAATATTGTTGTAGTCTCTATGTCGTATCTCGTCATGTCGGTCCTTCGCTTTCGTTTTTCTCTCTAGCTTCCCCTTACTCCCTCAAGAGACAACACATAGACACTCTGAGAGGGTTGCCACGTATCACTGCTGCAAGTCAATTCTATTCCAATGAACACAAGTTGATCCAATCTTCTCTTCTAGGGTGGCCATGTTGAAAATACTGAGAGGGGAGGTGAATCAGTATTTCTTTTTCCGACTATGGTTTTACCAGTTAAAACATATATGTTCATAACACAAGATGAACAACAATAATAAATGTTTTTATTAATATAATCTTTGCAGTAAAATAGATACAATATATAGATGGTTGCAATTAGTTTCCAAGCACCAAATTGGACTTTTGTGAGGCTCCAACCTCCAGAGCTCCAACTCTTTTTCGCTAAGGCACCAATCTTGGACTTAGGAGCACCAACTCCCAAGGACTTCAATCCTTCTAGTTCCTGAGACACCAGTCCAAAGGACTCCTATCCTTCCTATCTCGGAGGCATAATCCCAAAGACTCCTATCCTTCTTACTTCTGAGGCACCAGCCCCAAGGACTCCAATCCTACTTACTTCTGAGGCACCAGCCCTAAGGGTTCTGACCCAATCTTGTCAAGGCACATTTGATAGTAATGTTCTACTCTCAGTACTCTTCTCTACTGATTTTTGTCTATTTATAGCTTCAATATAGTCTCCATGCTATAGCATCAATGACCACTAATCTTCTTATCAAGGAGTCTTTACAACTCTTCATACTGTCCACACATAGTCTCCAATAGCCTTTGTGCTCTTTGATAATGTCTACACATAGCTTTAGTCAGTCTACTATTAGTTGCTCTAATCTCTACATAAAGAACAACTTTTTGTTCAAGCATCTGTCCTAATGCCACAGTGAATGCTTCAGCGAGAATGTTTATGTGCTAGCTACTTCTCCCTTCAAACAATGTTAGACAAAAAACTTTTTTCACTACATAACAGAGTTATTCTTTGCATTCCATTGAATACGTGATTAATTCATCATAGGTTTGAGTCTTTCACAGGGTTATAATATCAGCAGAGATGCTCATCCTTTGAGTGCCTCCTTTCTTGTTGGTCCTTCGGCCATTTCCTATTCTGCTGGACACTCTAGTTACCTCTGTCTCCTCCAGCTTATTTCCACAATGTTCAACTACACCTTTTCATCTTTGTTTTTCCTGTTTTATTCATTCCCCATGCCTCTGTGTATCGATTTCCTCTTTTTCACTGGATCTTTGGCTTCCTCCTCGGTCTCTGTGGTTTCCCCTACATCACTTGATCCTTCAGCTTCCTTCCTTGGTCGTTGTGGCTACCTCTATCTCTTCGTGCTCACCAATGCTCCTGAGACACATTGATTCAACCGCGAGAACCGAATAATACGCAGAGAATACATATTACAAGTTAAAACATGTAACATTCCTCCTTTTATCAATCATTATTGACATACACAGGGCTTTATCGTTTAACAGTGTTGCCACATCTAAATCGTAATCGCAATCGCCATGATTTAGCCTACTGAACTATCGTTCAGGCCTCCTGAACTATCAAGTGCATTTTATAGTACACTTTTGCCTTCAAACCGTGCGCAAGCCAAATATTCAATTACACAAGAAATATGAGCAAAAACAGGGAAAAAAAGGCTGAAGGGCAGACTTCAAGAATCAATACACCCGCATCTATAATGTATCGGGTCAGCAGTATAATCGCAATCGGTGCTCAAGACTTTTGGGTGTCCTTTATACATCAAGATCATGGCATCACTGATGGCCGACGACCAATCCTCCACTGGACGTGATATTATATTAAGCCATGTTACAATGTTTAAATGGGTCCACGTGCTTTATCGCAATCGGGGGTTTGGGGGGATGGCACATAGCTGAACCGCCGATTTCCACTGTTGCTGATATTTATGTATATGCCCACTACGATAGTGTATTCCGCGCACATATATATAAACTCTGCCTTTCCGCTCCAACGTGTATTGCATATATGTATGGTTTTGACCGCCGATAGTGTTAAATACATATATATCTGGGTTTTGGACTTTGATAGTGTTAAACACATCCTTTGCTCCTTTGATAGCTCCCGATAGTGTTAAACGCATATATAAATGGGTTTTATGTCACTGATAGTATATATAGCCCTGTCTATATATTCTTTTATCGCCGATAGTGCATATAGCCCTATATACATGCGTTTTATGAGTTTTGGCCTACGATATATGAGTTTGTGGCATATATTGCTCCCTATAGTGTAAATGCATCCATATATATGATACATGCTCCCAATACTGTTACTTGGCCATATATGGCTCCGATAGCTCATTTGCATGCATATGACCCTTTTGTGGCATACATTGCTCTGATAGCTCCTGATAGTTGTTCAATGCATGTATATATATGTCTACGCTCTGATATGCTCTCTAATGGCTCAGTTTTCTTCCTTTGATGGCTCTGTTTGTGTCCTCTCTTTGATCTATTCTTCTTTGGCATATATATGGCATATATATATGCTCTGTCTGCTTGCTCTCTTTGCTCCTATAGCTCTGATAACTCTGTTTTGGCATATATATATATATATATATATATATATATATATATATATATATATATATATATATATATATATATATGGCTCCTCCTGTAGCTCCTCTTGGTTCTTCTTGGGCATGTATTACATGCAATTCTCCTTCGATATGGCTCCTCTTGCTTATGGCTTGGCTAACCTGATGACCTTGCTATCTATATATATATATATATATATATATATATATATATATATATATATATATATTAATATTTATATATATATATATATATATGGCTCCTCATATAGCTCCTCTTGGTTCTTCTTGGGCATGTATTACATGCAATGCTCCTTCGATATGGCTCCTCTTGCTCCAATGTGGCTCCTATGGCTTCGAAGTGTCTTTCAAAGACCTCCTCTTATACCATGATGCCTTGATGGCTTTTGCCTTATCCGATATGCCTCTCTTGTTCTGATATCTTATAATATGATTTGATATGCCTCCTTTGGTAACTTCTCTTGCTTATGGCTAGGCTATCCTGATGGCCTTGCTCCTGTCTCTTCATGGATCTACTTGGCTTACCCTTGGCTTCATGTCATCCTCTAGTATCTAGAATATTTCCATATTGACATCAGTGATAACCTAGGTCAACAATCTCCCCCTTTGTTATTGATGGCAATATTCTTCTTCTCTCCCCCTTTGAATCAATGGCAAAGGAGTGCTCTGGGACTCCCCCTATCAAACTGATTTTGTTCTTCATGAATGGTAGATTTTCATGGGTCTGTGACTCCCCCTGTCATAGTGATCTTCTTCTTTTTACTCAAGATAGAAGGATTGATGCTTTATCATCAATTTGCACATTAGTCCCTCTCCGTGTCTCAGAACTATTTTATCATGGCTTCAACAATGGTTAAAGATGCTCTACTTTAATGCTTTCATTCAGATTGCAAATTTCCATACACCAAGTGTCCAAGTCCAGGATTTTATGCTTCAACCCATATTGTTGTCTCCATATGCAGAATTGAGAGACCTTCATAGTCCGAATCAAGAGAGACTGCCACTGAGATTGTCTTTCTTGTTGTCTTTCTTCATATCTAAGCTCCTTTGTGTCTTTGTGCTTCTCCTTGAGTCACTGCCATCCAGTATTCAACATCACTGCATTTGGATGAAATGGTGAGAGATTGTTCCTTACTGTTGTTATATTTTCAAAGTGATCTATATCATCTTAAGTCATATTTGACTACACAACATTCTCCTTTCTATGAGCCATCTTTTCCTTGTGTTCTTGTACATATCTCTGCATGTTATTTCTGCTCGCAAATTTAGATATCCAATCTGTGACTATATTTTAAAATCATTCTATTGATTTGTATCTTTTAGCAATGCTTCAGTTTTATTATACGCTGCCAGTCGCTCTTACTTCAAACTCTATTCCAAATGTATCTGTTTCTTTGAAGCTTGCCTCTATTAGTGTCCAAAATTTATCTGTTCTCACATTAAATCCCTGAGTCAAGACATAAACTTTTGTGATAACAGCACCATAGTTTTTTGCCCTAGTTCTTTAGTATTAGATGACATTCTCTGTTGTTCCAAATATTACTTAGAGATTAAGTGGAAAGCATCATTAACAACAATCCAAAGAATGATTACAGAATCATGTTCTTCAATGGAGTATTCCAGAGAAATGATCTTCATCAAAAAATGATTGTTAATATAGCTCAACAAGGATTTCATCAGGACCCTTTCACTAATAGCTTTTGCAATAATGATCAAGAATCACAGGCTCCCCCTAACTGTATGCATCATCTCTTCTGGCAGAGTCTTCCCATATAATGCTTAGATTGTCAAAATTCAGGCCAATGACATATGTTGTTGGCTAAAGAGCTTAAGGGACTTTCGAAATGTATTTGCTTTCTTCTCCATACTTGTGTAACTTTCTTCTTTTCCATGGTTCTAGCTTGTGTAAGAGCCCAAGTTAAGTTACAATCATGTGCCATATGGTCAATGTTATGACACTTGAAGCATTCTACATTGTTCATGAATAAGAATTCATGATTTATTCCCGCAAAATTGTTTCTTGGAGATTTTTGGGGACTATAATATATATCTCTATGGGATGGTTGGGGACCATAACATCTATCTTTATGATATGCTTTACAGTGTTTTTCCATGTCACCAAAGTTTGTACAAGAATAGCAATAACCAAAAAATGAACTTTGGTACCTGGGAGATGGAGATTTCCTTAATGTACTTCTTAAGATTTTCTACCTTGAGATCCTTTGATGATAACCATTGCCTCTCGCATCTTTGACATCATCTATATTTCATCTCTGAGTGGGATTTCTTCTTGGAGTAGGATTTCTTCTATTGTATCCTTGATTTTTCTTCTTGCCTTTGCTAGAACTAGGAGCATCACAGTTTCTTTCTAGCTTCTTCACATCCCTTTTGTTTAAATCATTTTCATTGTTGTTTGAGGATTCACCTGCATAACCAAGACCTGATTTATCAAATGGACATCTGTGATAGCTGAGCATGTCATCCAAGGCTTGAGAGCTCTTCAAGATTTTGTTCATCCCTTCAACCTTTGTTCTGAGGAAAACAATCTCTTCTTCCGATCTTTCACACTCATTATTCTTCTTAGCAAGTTGTTTCTCAGTTTCTTCCTTGATACGAGTAGCTTCATCTACTTTTGTTTTTAGGGAGATGATATCTAACTTCATTTTGAAGATTTCTTCATTCTTTGCTTGACTGCTCTTCATTTATTCCTTGATCCTTTTAGCTTTACATGTTTTAGCCTTGATAAGCTTGATGTTAGATTTTAATTTGAAGATTTCTTCATCCTTTTCTTTCAATTGATAGATCATGTTGTTTCTTTCCTTTCCTACTTCATCAACCTATCCTTCTATGACTTCCAATGCTTCCATGGTCTTTTCAGCTCCTTGTGCTTGTTTCCTTGCTTCTTGTAGTTGAGACTTGAGAGAGGATACCTCTACCTTGTACTGACCAATCTCTTCTTCAAGTTTCTACAAGCTCTTGTGCCTTTGTTCAAGCTGACTTGACAAAGTATCTTCCTGATTCTTTGCTTTATTCAATTGATTTTTCATGGATATGACTTCTTCATGATGCTTTCCTTTGCTTTGATGAAATTCCTTCTTAAGCTTGGCAAGCTCTTCATCCCTTTCTTGTACTTGAAGCTTGATGAGGTCAACTTTCTTCCTTGTTTGATCTTGGTCACCAACTAGTGTTATCTTCTTAAGTTCCTCATTTTCCTTTTTCAAATTGTTAATCTATTCCATGGCAGTCATAAGTTGAGTGAGGAGTTCTTCTACAAAACTTTTTCATTCTCTTCATCTTCTAGGTCTGCTTTAGCCTTGATGTCATCATTCTCATGTTCAGCTTCTATGATGGGTTATGGATTTCCTTCTAGATTTCCATCATCTTCTTGATTAATGGTCATGGTCAATGCTCCTTTTGAGTGAAGGTCATGAAGTTTGTCCCATATACCCTTTGTTGATAAACATTTTCCTAGATTGTTCTTTACAGAATCAGATAGCCCATTCAAGATTTCCTTCATTGCTTTTACATTGTACTCCTTAGATTCTTCATCCATCCTACTATCAACAATAACTTATTTCCATATTTTAAAGCCTTGAGTTTGTAGGAAATTCCTCATTCTTGCTTCCCATATACTAAAGTTCCCATTGAGCCGTGGAGCCTCCTCAAATTGATAGTCTTTTGTTTTAGTAGTAGAGGGAGACACATCCTTAGGAGGATTGGAGACTTTCTTCCTTGACTTAGCAATTTGTGTTCTAAAGATCAACCTTCAAGCTGTTAGGCTTTGAATGAAGGTACTTGCTCTGATACCAATTGTTGAAAATACTGAGAGGGGGGGTGAATCAGTATTTCTTTTTCCGACTATGGTTTTACCAGTTAAAACATATATATTCAGAACACAAGATGAACAACAAGAATAAAAGCTTTTATTGATTTAATCTTTGAGTAAAATAGATACAATATATAGATGGCTGCAATCGGTTGCCAAGCACCAACTTGGACTTTTGTGAGCCTCCAACCTTCAGAGCTCCAACTCTATTTCGCCAAGGAACCAATCTTGGACTTAGGAGCACCAACTCCTAAGGACTTGAATCCTTCCAGTTCCTAAGACACCAGTCCAAAGTACTCCTATCCTTCCTATCTCGAAGGCACCAATCCCAAAGACTCCTATCCTTCTTAATTTTGAGGCACCAGCCCCAAGGACTCCAATCCTACTTACTTCTGAGGCCATAGCCCCAAGGGTTCTGACCCAATCTTGTCAGGGCAAATTTGATAGTAATGTTCTTCTCTCAGAACTCTTCTCTACTGAGTTCTGTCTATTTATAGATTCACTGTAGTCTCCATGCTACAGCATCAATGACCACTAATCCTCTTATGAAGGAGTCTTTAAAACTCTTCATACTGTCCACACAGAGTCTCCAATAGCCTTTGTGCTCTCTGATAATGTCTTCACATAGCTTTAGTCAGTCTACTATTAGCTGCACTAAGCTCTACATAAAGAACAAATTTTTGTTCAAGCATCTGTTCTAATGTCACAGTGAATGCTTCAGCGAGATTGTTTCTTTGCTGGCTACTTCTCCCTTCAAACAATGTTAGACAAAAACCTTTTTCACTACATAACAGAGTTATTCTTCGCATTCCATTGAATACCTTATTAATTCATCATAGGTTTGAGTCTTTCACAGGGTGATACAATTAGCAGAGATGCTTATCCTTTGAGTGCCTCCTTTCCTATTGGTCCTTTGACCATTTCCTGTTCTGTTGGAAACTCTAGCTGCCTCTGTCTCCTACAACTTATTTCCACAATGTTCAACCACACCTTTTGTTCTCTGTTTTTCCTATTTTATTCATTCCCCATGCCTCTATCTAACGATTTCCTCTTTTTTGCTAGCTCTTTTGCTTCCTCCTCAATCTTTGTGGTTTCCCCTCCATCACTTGATCCTTCGGCTTCCTACCTTGGTCGTTGTGGCTTCCTCTGTCTCTTCATGCTCACCAACACTCCTGAGACACGTTGATTCAACCGCGAGGACCAAATAATACATAGAGAATACTTATTACAAGTTAAAACCTGTAACAGCGCTCCTTTTATCAATCATTATTGACATACATAGGGCTTTATCTTTTAACGAGGTTGCCATGCCTAAATCGCAATCGCAATCGCCATGATTTATCCTATTGAACTATAATTCAGCCCTCCTGAACTATCGGGTGCGTTTTATAGTAAATTTTAGCCTTCAAACTGCGCGCAAGCCAAATATTCAATTACATATTAAATATGAGCAAAAACAGGCAAAAAAAGGCTAAAGGTCGAACTTCAAGAATCACTACACCTGCATCTATACTATATCAAGTCTGCAGTATAATTGAAATTGGTGCTCAAGACATTCAGGAGTCCTTTATACATTGAGACCATGCCATCACCGATGGCCGACGGCCGATCCTCCACTAGATGCAATATTATATTAAGCCATGTTACAATGTTTAAATGGTTCCACATGCTTTATCGCAATCGGTGGTTTTGGGTGATGGCACATAGCCGAACCACCGATTTCCACTGTCGTCGATATTTATGTATATGTCTGCTCTGATAGTGTATTCCGCACACACATATATAAACTTTGCCTTTCCGCTCCGATAGTGTTAAATACATCTATATCTGGGTTTTGGCCTTCGATATTGTTAAACACATCCTTTTCTCCTTTGATAGCTCCTGATAGTGTTAAATACATATATAAATGGGTTTTATGCCGCTAATAGTGTATATAGCCCTATCTATATATGATTTTACCATCAATATTGCATATAGCCCTATATACATGAGTTTTATGAGTTTTGGCCTCCGATATATGAGTTTGTAGCATATATTGCTCCCTATAGTGTAAATACATCCATATATGGTATATGCTCCCGATAGTGTTATCTATGGCATATATGGCTCTGATAGCTCATTTACATGCATATGACCCTTTTGTGGCATACATTGCTCTGATAGCTCCCGATAGCTATTAAATGCATGTATATGTATGTCTGCGCTCCGATATGCTCTCTGATGGCTCTATTTTCTTTCTCCGATGGCTCTGTTTGCGTCCTCTATTTGCTTTGTTCTTCTTTGCCATATATATGGCATATATATATGCTATGTTTGCTCTTGTAGCTCTGATAACTCTGTTTTTGCATATATATATATATATATATATATATATATATATATATGGCTCCTCCTATTGCTCCTCTTGGTTCTTCTTGGGAATGTATTACATTTAATGCTCCTTCGATATGGCTCCTCTGGCTTGGCAATGTCTTTAAAAGACCTCCCCTTATACCTTGATGCCTTGATGGCTTCTTCCTTATCCGATATGCCTCTCTTGCTCTGATATCCTATAATATGCTTTGATATGCCTCCTTTGGTAACTCCTCTTGCTTATGGCTTGGCTATCCTAATGGCCTTGCTCCTATCTCTTCATGGATCTGCTCGACTTCCCCTTGGCTTCATGCCATCCTCTAGTATCTAGAATATTGCCATATTGACATCAGTGACAACCTATTTCAATAATCTCGCACTTTATTGTTCATGGCAATATTCTTCCTCTCCCCCTTTGACATCAATGGCAAAGGAGTGTTATGGGACTACACCTATCAAATTGCTTATGTTCTTCATGAATGGTATATTTTCATGGGTTTGTGACTCCCCCTATCATAGTGTTCTTCTTATTTTTAATCAAGATAGAAGAATTGATGCTTTATCATCAATTTGCACATTATTCCCTCTTCATGTCTCAGAACTACTTTATCATGGCTTCAACAATGTTAAAGATGCTCTAATTTAATGGTTTCATTCATATTGCAAATGGCCATACACCAAGTGTCCAAGTCCAGGCTTTTATGCTTCAATACATATTGTTGTCTCCATAGGCAAAATTGAGAGACCTTCATAGTCTGAATCAAGAGAGACCGCCACTGAGATTGTCTTTCTTGCTATCTTTCTTCAGATCTAAGTTCCTTTGTGTCTTTGTGCTTCTCCTTGAGTCACTGCCATCCAGTATTCAACATCACTACATTTGGATGAAATGGTGAGAGGTTGTGCCTTACTGTTGTTATATTTTCTAAGTTATATGTATCATCTTAACTCATATTTGACTACACAACATTCTCCTTTCTATGAGCCATCTTTTCCTTGTGTTCTTGTACATATCTCTACATGTTATTTCTGCTCGCAGATTTAGATATCCAATCTGTGACTGTCTTTTAAAATCATGATGTTGATTTGTATCTTTTAGCAATGCTTCAGTTTTGTTATACGCTACCAGCTGCTCTTACTTCAAACTCCATTCCAGATGTATCTGTTTGTTTGAAGATTGCCTCTATTAGTGTCCAGAATTTATCTATTCTCACATTAAATCCCTGAGTCAAGACATAAACTTATGTGATAACAACACCATAGTTTTTTTCCCTATTTCTTTAGTATTAGATGACATTCTCTGTTGTTCCAAATATTACTTAGAGATTAAGTGGAAAGCATCTTTAACATCAGTCCAAAGAATGATTACAGAATCATGTTCTTCAATGAAGTATTCCTACGAAATGATCTTCATCAAAGAATGACTATTAATATAGCTCAACAAGGATTTCATCAGGTCCCTTTCACTAATAGCTTCTACAATAATGATCAAGAATCAAAGGCTCCCCCTAACTGTATGCATCATCTCTTTTGGCAGAGTCTTCCCATCTAATGCTTAGATTATCAAAATTCAGGCCAATGACATATGTTGTTGGCTAAAGAGCTCAAGGGACTTTCAGATTGTATTTGCTTTCTTCTCCATACTTGTGTAACTTTCTTCTTTTGCATGGTTCTAGCTTGTGTAACTGCCCAAGTTAAGTTACAATCACGTGCCATATGACCAATGTTATGACACTTGAAGCATTTTACATTGTTCGTGAATAAGAATTCATGATTCCTTCCTGCAAAATTGTTTCTTGGAGATTGTTGGGGACTATAATATCTATCTCTCTGAGATGGTTGGGGACCATAACATCTATTTTTATGATATGCTTTACAGTGTTTTTCCATGTGACCAAAGTTTTTACAAGAACAACTATAACCAAAAAATGAACTTTGTTACTTGGGAGATGGAGATTTCATTAATGTACTCCTTAAGCCTTTCTGCCTTGACATCCTTTGATGATAACCATTGCCTCTCACATCTTTGACATCATCTATATTTATTCTTGGAGCAGGATTTCTTCTATTGTAGCCTTGATTTTTCTTCTTGCCTTTGCTGGAACTAGGAGCATCACCATTTCTTTCTGGCTTCTTCACATCCTTTTGTTTAAAGCATTTTCATTCTTGTTTGAGGATTCACCTACATACCCGAGACTTGATTTATCAAATGGATATCTGTGATCGCTGATAATGTCATCCAAAGCTTGAGAGCTCTTCAAGATCTTGTTCATCCCTTCAACCTTTCTTCTGAGGAAGACAATCTCTTCTTCTGATCTTTCACAATCATTATTCTTCTTAGCAAGTTGTTTCTCAATTTCTTCCTTGATACGAGTAGCTTCATTTGCTTTTGTTTTTAGGGAGATGATATCTGACTTCATTTTGAAGATTTCTTCATTCTTTGCTTGACTACTCTTCATTTCTTCCTTGATCCTTGTAGCTTTACATGTTTCAACCTTGAGAAGCTTGATGTTGGGTTTTAATTTGAAGATTTCTTCATCCTTTTCTTTCAGTTGACAGATCATGGTGTTTCTTTCCTTTCCTGCTTCATCAACCAGTCCTTCTATGACTTTCAATGCTTCCATGGTCTTTTCAGCTCCTTGTTCTTGTTTCCTTGCTTCTTGTAGTTGACACTTGAGAGAGGATACCTCTACCTTGTACTGACCAATCTCTTCTTCAATTTTGTTCAAGCTCTTGTGCCTTTGTTCAAGTTGACTTGACAAGGTATCTTCCTGATTCTTTGCTTTATTCTATCTATTTGTCATGGATATGACTTCTTCATGATGATTTTCTCTACTTTGATGAAATTCCTATTTAAGCTTGGCAAGCTCTTCATCCCTTTCTTGTACTTGAAGCTTGATGAGGTCAACTTTCTTCCTCTTTTGATCTTGGTCACCAAATAGTGCTATCTTCTTAAGTTCCTCATTTTCCTTTTTCAAATTGTTAATCTCTTCCATGGCAGTCATAATTTGAGCGAGGAGTTCTTCTACAAAATATTTTTCATTCTTTTCATCTTCTAGGTCTACTTTAGCCTTGATGTCATCATTCTCATGTTCAACTTCTATGACGGGTTCTGGATTTCCTTCTAGATTTCCATCATCTTCTTGATTGATGGTCATGGTCAATGCTCCTTTTGAGTGAAGGTCATGAAGTTTGTCCCATATACCCTTTGTTGATGAACATTTTCCTAGATTATTCTTTACAAAATCAGATAGCCCATTCAAGATTGCCTTCATTGCTTTTGCATTGTACTCCTTGGATTCTTCATCCTTCCTACTATCAACAATCACTGATTTCCATATTTCAACGCCTTTAGTCTGTAGGAAATTCCTCATTCTTGCTTCCCATATACTAAAGTTCCCATTGAGCCTTGGAGCCTCCTCAAATTGATTGTCTTCTATTTTAATAGTAGAGGGAGACACATCCTTAGGAGGATTGGAGACTTTCTTCCTTGACTTAGCCATTTGTGTTCTAAAGATCAACCTTCAAGTTGTTAGGGTTTGAATGAAGGCACTTGCTCTGATACCAATTGTTGAAAATACTGAGAGAGGGGGTGAATCAATATTTCTTTTTCCGACTATAGTTTTACCAATTAAAACATATATGTTCAGAACATAAGATGAACAACAAGACTAAATGCTTTTATTCATATAATCTTTGCAGTAAAATAGATACAATATATAGATGGTTGCAATCAGGTTCCAAGCACCAACTTGGACTTGTGTGAGGCTCCAACCTCCAGAGCTCCAAATCTATTTCGCCAAGGCACCAATCTTGGACTTAGGAGCACCAACTCCCAAGGACTTCAATCCTTCTAGTTCCTAAGACACCAGTCCAAAGGAATCCTATCCTTCCTATCTCGGAGGCACCAATCCCAAAGACTCCTATCCTTCTTACTTCTGAGGCACCAACTCCAAGGATTCCAATCATACTTACTTCTAAGGCACCAGCCCCACATTTGATAGTAATGTTCTGCTCTCAGAACTCTTCTCTACTGAGTTTTGTCTATTTATAGCTTCACTGTAGTCTCCATGCTACAGCATCAATGACCACTAATCCTCTTATGAAGGAGCCTTTACAACTCTTCATACTGTCCACACAGAGTCTCCAATAGCCTTTGTGCTCTTTGATAATGTCTTCACATAGCTTTATTCAGTGTACTATTAGCTGCACTAAGCTCTACATAAAGAACAACTTTTTGTTCAAACATCTGTTCTAATGTCATAGTGAATGCTTCAACAAGACAGTTTCTGTGTTGGCTACTTCTCCCTTCAAACAATGTTAGACAAAAACCTTTTTTCACTACATAACAGAGTTATTCTTCGCATTCCATTGAATACCTGATTAATTCATCATAAGTTTGAGTCTTTCACAGGGTGATACAATCAGCAAAGATGCTCATTGTTTGAGTGCCTCCTTTCTTGTTGGTCCTTTGGCCATTTCCTATTCTGCTAGACACTCTAGCTACCTCTGTCTCCTCCAGCTTATTTCCACAATGTTCAACTACACCTTTTGTTCGCTATTTTTCCTATTTAATTCATTCCCCATGCCTCTATCTATCGGTTTCCTCTTTTTCGTTGGCTCTTGGGCTTCCTCCTCGGTCTCTGTGGTTTCCCCTACATAATTTAATCCTTTGGCTTCCTTCCTTGGTCATTGTGGCTTCCTCTATCTCTTCGTGCTCACCAACACTCCTGAGACACGTTGATTCAACCGCGAGAACTAAATAATACACAGAAAATACGTATTACAAGTTAAAACATGTAACAGTGCTCCTTTTATCAATCATTATTGACATACACAAGGCTTAATCATTTAACGGGGTTGCCACGCCTAAATCGCAATCGCAATCGCCATGATTTAGCCTATTAAACTATCGTTCAAGCCTCCTGAACTATCGGGTTCGTTTTCTAGTACATTTTTGTCTTCAAACCACGTTCAAGCCAAATATTCAATTACACAGGAAATATGAGCAAAAACAGGCAAAAAAAGGCTAAAGGGCGAACTTCAAGAATCAATACACCCGCATCTATACTGTATCAGGTCTGCAGTATAATCCCAATCGACACTCAAAGACTTCTTGGGGTCCTTTATACATCGAGACCATGGAATCGCCGATGGCCGACGGTTGATCTTCCACTGGACGCGATATTATATTAAGCCATGTTACAATGTTTAAATGGGTCCACATGCTTTATCGCAATTGGGGGTTTGGGGTGATGTCACATAGCCGAACCACCGATTTCCGCTATCACCGATATTTATGTATATGCCCGCTCCGATAGTGTATTTTGCACACACATATATAAACTTTGCCTTTCCACTCCGACAGTGTATTGCATATACGTATGGTTTTGACCGCCGATAATGTTAAATACATATATATCTAGGTTTTGGCCTCCGATAGTGTTAAATGCATCCTTTGCTCCTTTGATAGCTCCCGATAGTGTTAAACGCATATATAAATGGGTTTTATGCCGTTGATAGTGTATATAGCCCTGTCTATATATGTTTGTACCGCCAATAGTGCATATAGCCCTATATACATGAGTTTTATGAGTTTCGGCCTCCGATATATGAGTTTATGGCATATATTTCTCCCTATAGTGTAAATGCATCCATATATATGATATATGCTCCCGATAGTGTTATCTGTGGCATATATGGCTCCGATAGCTCATTTACATGCATATGACCCTTCTGTGGCATACATTGTTCCAATAGCTCCTGATAGGTGTTAAATGCATGTATATATATGTCTGCGCTCCCATATGCTCTCTAATGGCTCTGTTTTCTTCCTCTGATGGCTCTGTTTGCGTCCTCTTTTTGCTTTGTTCTTCTTTGGCATATATATATGCTCTACTATGCTTGCTTTGTTTGCTCTTGTAGCTCCGATAACTCTGTTTTGGCATATATTATATATATATATAAATATATATAATATATTATATATATATAATATATAATAATATATATAAGTATATATATAAATATAGATATAATGGCTCCTCCTGTAGCTCCTCTTGGTTCTTCTTGGGCATGTATTACATGCAATTCTCCTTCGATATGGCTCCTCTTGCTTATGGCTTGGCTATCCTGATGACCTTGCTCTTTTCTCTTCATGGATCTCCTCAGCTTCCCCTTAGCTTCATATCATCCTCTAGTATCTAGAATATTTCCATATTGACATCAATGACAACCTAGGTGAACATGCCAACACCTAATCTCCAATCTTCCTTCTTGTAGCTTCTTTTTCCTATCAAAGAGATGAACATAGGCTCAATTATTCACCCAACCTTCAGGTCTCAAGGTCTCTTTATTACTATTTGTCAAGGGCTACATTAGGTTGCCAACACGCTTCCCTCCGCCAGTCCAATGGCACCCAATCCAATCACTATAAGATATTCTCCTAGTTGAGTTTTGCAACCACCCAAGTCAACCTCACCACATGGTTCCCACAGGTTGCAACTTGTCCACACTTGGACACATCCAAACTAGCATCAAAATCAACATGAATTTATCAACCAACACATACCTTTTTTGGGTTGAATATTGTTATGAATTTGTGGTCTAGTTATGGCACAATAGAACTCCACCCCAGCCATCCCATCTGCCACTTAAACCCCTCCACAGTTGCATCTTAGCTTCCCTCGTCTCCTTGTCACACTCGTTGTTCATCAAGAAACTTATCATCCCTAAAACTACCCATACATATCTTTGTTTAAGGCAAAGTAAGGCCTACGACCTACTCTTATTCCCTGCATGAACTGTGCCCTTTGTACAGGAGACAAACCTCTCCTAAACTACATGGAAAACCTCCTTTTCTGTGCCCAGAATTGCAACTGCCCTTACTGCTCAGAAATCAGACCTTCAATGACATATCCTCCATCCAAATCATGCCAATAATTGTCTTCAAACAACGATTGTCCTCCTGTAGCAGCGCAATCCTCTCACAGGTGCAAAATCACCATAAAAATAGGACCAATCAACTTTGTTCTCCTTCTTATGAGCTCAACTGCATCTCTGAGATTAATTTCCTATAAGATGATGCTCTTGGATGAGTAAAAATGATATTCGACACCTTCTATTTATACACAAAAGAAGGGCTACTCGAATTCACCAATGTTGGACTTAACCATTTGAAACCTACATGAATTGATTGTCCAAAAATCCATTGTCAACTTCAAAAATTCATATCTCATCAGGTACATCTCGAATTTTAATAATTATCAAAGCGTTAGAATCTCCTAGTTGTCCTCTATCATCTCCATTAATCGCATGTCTAAGATGCTCCATGGTTTCTGCTCAACATCAATGGGTGCAAAACCCTAACCTTGGGTTCCAAGCCCACAAGTGACTCTTGTGGTGCTCCAACCACCAAACCTTGGACCCTAGGACTTGGAGTACCTCCCAAGCTACTCAAAAATCAACACTCCTTCTTACCAAGGGACGTACTTCCAAGACTAGGAAGTCACTCATCATCATCATTATTGCTCGCAACACTCGCCCAACTCTTGGTGCTCACAACTGCAGTAATCCATGTAGCACGAACTACACCTTTCTCAGAAGTGTCGATTTGACTGGAAGCATCCTGCTTCATCTTATTCTCTTGAAATGTCCTCTACTCTCTCCATGATTCCTTCTACAGAGCTATAGGAGCATCCTTGCTACCTATTAACCACGTGCTCTTCTTGGGCTACAAAGCCCCCTTCTAAATCCGCAAGCTACTACTAGAACTTGACTCCCTCTAAGTCTCTAGAACCTGGACATTCTTCTATGGAACTTGTACCTACCACTCTAAAACCCGCACCTCAACCTGCTTCTCTGGAACCTCCATCTAGTCCTACTTCTTCTTCCCATGATCCATAGGCTTTCCCGTCAACCTGTATAGACCATCCTCTCTAACTCCAAGCACAATACCTATAGAGCTAGAGCCTTTGGGCCTAAGTCTTGCCTTCCCATCCTAGAATAAGACCTCAAACCCCTTCTTCTTTATCATCGAGACAGATATCACGCTATATATGAGTCCTGGTACAAACAATACATCCTGGACCCGCATCACCTGTCCAGTCTCCATCCTAAATGGCACAACTCCAATCCTTGGATGTCCTTTTTACTCTTTTCACCCAACACCATGTGCAACTTCGAGTACCATTTAGATAGAGTCTCTAATACCCCATGTGACCATGTCATAATTTTTGACGCACCATTGTGCACATACCATCCATCCTCATCGACAGTACCTTGTGAGAAATGAGATATCATAGAAAAGTCCTCCTCCTCCAACCTCCTAGTGACAGAATATATCTCAACAAAATTGGCATCACCGACGACCAGCTTCCATTTCTTCCTCTTGTCATCTCCCTTCTTCCTCATCGGACATCTCGACGAAAAATGACCCATCTCGCCACAGTTGAAACACTTGACTTTACTTAAGTCGTTCCTCTTCTTTGGATGACTATCCTCGTCTCGCAACTCTTCATGAATGAAGTTGTCCCACAACCTATTCCAGTCTACCAATGATCCCCTTGATGCTGGGCTTCCATTCCTCGATGAACCCTTTCAAAGAAATCCTCACCATATCAAAAATTGAAATAGTCACACCGACGGCAACAAGCTCATCTTTGACCTAAGACAACCTCGTCAGATACGAAGTCACTCCTTCACATTGCAACATCCTTGTGGACCTCAACTTGTCCTCCAATATCAATAGTGTTCTCATTATTATTCTGGAATAAATTATGAAGAGCCATCTGCATCTCATGTGCAGTGTTCTTCCCAAACAAATGAGGTATTAGGGAGTCCTTCACGCCATCTAGGATGATCAGTCTCACCTTTGTATCCAATTCCTCATACACTTCCAGCTGCTTAGGTTCATTTGGCTTCTTGATAGCTCTCTCGGCGAACTCCCAGATCTTGTTGACCTGCAAAATCAACTTGATCCTTTCCTTCCATGGACTATAGTTGGACAACCCTTCCAACATGTACTCATATTAGAGAACCCCCTACAACTTTGACATTGTAGTGATCCCTTCACCTACAATGTGACCAACTCCCTCTTAAGTTGTGCTTCGTTGTGCACACTCTAATTCACTGTCTTTCAAGGTAGCTCAGACACGCTTAGATACCATGTTGAATTTCCACAATCTTGGGATCTAGGATTAAATCCTAAAATCTCTGACGTTACCAAACCAAGCATCTCAACAAAGCTACTTTGCAAAGAGGAATATAAACAACAGTAAATCACACATGCACAAGCATAAACAACTTTTTACAAATTTTAACCCAACTTCGTTATATTAATCAAAATATATTACAATTGTCTAGATCTCCCATACAAGATATAATGACCCTCAATTATCGACAAGTACAAGAATACAGGATACACTCACAATCTCGCAGCAATCTCTATGTCGTATCTAGTCATGTTGGTCCTTCACTTACATTCTTCTCTCTACTTGCCCCTTAGTCCATCACAAGACAACACATAGAGACTTCAGGAGGGTTTCCACCTATCACTGCTACAAGTCACTTCTGCTCCAATGAACACAGGTTGATCCAGTCTGCTCTTATAGGATGTCCAATACTTGAGCTCTAATCTGCCTTCTATTAGCTTCTTTTGTCCATCAAAGAGCTACACATAGGCTCAATTCTTCACCCAACATTCAATTTTCAAACTCTCTTTATGATGTCTTGTCAAGGGCTACGTTGGGTTTCCAACAAATTTCCCTCCACTAGTCCAATGGCACCCAATCCAATCACTGTAAAATATGCTCCTAGTTGAGGTTTCCAACCACCCAAGTCAACCTCAGCGCATGGATCCCACGGGCTACAACTTGTACAAACTTGGACACTATACAAATTAGCATCAAACTCAACATGAATTTATCAACCAACACATACCTTTGTTGGGTTGAATATTTTTATGACTTTGTGGTCTGGTTAAGGAACAATAGAACTCCATGTCATCCCTCACATCTGCCACCTAAGGCCCTCCAAAGTTGCGGCTTAGCTTCCTTTATCTTCATGTCACACTTGTTGTTCCTTAGGCTAATTACCAAACCCAAAACCACCCATACAAAGCTTTGTTTAGGGCAGAGTAAGGTATGCACCCTACTCTTCTTCCCTGCCTGAACTGCAGCCTTTGTACAAGAGACATACCTCTCCTAAAGTACACGGAAAACCTCTTTTTCTGTGCCCAAAATTGCTACTTCCCTTACTACTCAGAAATCAAACCTTCAATGACATTCTCCACCCAAATCATGCCCAGATTTTTCTTCAAATAATGGTTGTCCTCCTGCAGCAGCTAGGTCCTCTCATAGGTGCAAAGTCACCATAAAAACAAACCCAGTCAACTCTATACTCCTCCCTATGAGCTCGACTGCCTATCTGAGATTAATTTCCTATGAGATGATGCTCTTGGATGAGTAAACATTATCTCCTACACCTTTTATTTATACACAAAAGAATGGCTACTCGAATTCACAAATGGACATGTCTTTTGGACTTAACCATTTCAAGCCTACATGACTTACTGTCCAAAAATCCATTGTCAACTTCAAAAATTGGCATATCTCATCAAGAATAACTCAGATTGCGATGATTCTCCTCATTGTCCACTATCATCTCCATCCATCACATTTCCAAAATGCTATGGTTTTGGCCCAAACATCGATGGGTTCGAAACCCCAACCTTGGGTTCCAAGCCCACAAGTGACTCTTGTGGTGCTCCAACCTCCAAACTTTGAACCCTAGGGCTTGGAGTACCTCTCAAGCTACTCAAAAATCAACACTCCCTCTTAGCGACAGAGGTACTCCACAGGCTAGTAAGTAATTTATCGTCATCATCACTTCTCGTAATACTCACCCAAATCTTAGCGCTCACAACTGCAAAAAGCCCTGTAGTATGAACTACGCCTCTCTCGGAAGTGTCATTGTGACAAGAAGCATCTTGCTTCTTCTTCTTCTCCTGAAATGGCTTCCACTCTCTCCATGATTCCTTCCTGGGAGCTATAGAATCACCCTTGCTCCCTATTGACCACGCGCTCTTCTTGGGTTGCAAAGTCTCCCTTTGAATCCGCAAGATCCTGCTAGAACTCGACTCCATCAAAGTCTCTCAAACCTAGACCTTCTTCTCTGGAACTTGTACCTACCCCTCTAAAGCCCGCACCAACACCTACTTCTCTAGAAACTACACCTGGTCCTCCTTCTTCTTCTTCCCATGATCCATAGGCTTGCCTGTCAGCTTGTATAGACCATGCTCTCTAACTCCAAGCACAATACCTGCTGAGCTATGGCCCGTGGTCCTGAGTCTTTCCTTTCCATGCTGGAATAAGACCTCAAACCCCTTCTTCTCGATCATCGAGACAGATATCACACTATATCTGAGTCCTAGTACAAACAGTACATCCTGGACCCACATCACCCATCTTGTCTCCATCTTGAATGGTACAACTCTTGATCCTCAGATCTCCTTCTGACTCTTGTTGCCCAACACCATGTGCAACTTTGAGTACCATTTAGCTAGAGTCTTGAATACCTCCTGTGACCCTATCATATGTTTCAACACACCATTGTCTATGTACCATCCATCTTGATCGATAGTACCTTGCGAGAAATGAGAGATCATAGTAAAGTCCTCCTCCAACCTCCTGGTGAGATAATCTATCTCAGTAGAAGTGGCAACACCGGTGACCTACTTCCATTTATTCTTCTCATCATCCCCCTTCTTCTTCATTGGACATATTGACAAAAAATGACCCATCTCGCCACAGTTGAAATACTTGACCATTAGGGGAATTTTGAAATCTAAAATGGGCCTCCTAAGAAAAAAGTACAACCAAAATAAACTTTATACGAACCAATGGGATTCAAGATGATGATGTCAACCATGAGGGGTGATTCACCATTTTTGGAGTAAAAAATTAAAAATAATAAAATAATAACTATTTTTTCAACTCATATTTTAAACTTATCTCCACAAGTTTTTACTCAATTTTTAAGCGGGAGTACTCATTGGATGAAACTTTTAATTCATAATCGAAGGAGTACACATGTTGCATAGTTTCGATGGATCCTGCTACACAAAAAATAAGAAATACATGAAAAAACGTGATTGTAATAACATTTTTGGTGTATTTCTCATTTTTCATGTAGCATGATCCATCCAAACTATGCAACATGAGTACTCCTTGGATGAGGAATCAAATTATGCATCCAATGAGTGTTTCCACTCAAAATTTGAGCAAATCCATAAGGAGATGAGTTGAAAAAATAGTTTTTTCTTTTTTCCCTCTCAAAATTGATGATGTAATCTAACCTTATTTTATTATTTCCACTATTATTTTATAATTTCCTTAGGAGACCCATTTTAGACCTCAAAAATCCCCTAATGTTTACTCAATTCCTTCTTTTGTTTGCCCTTCATTCGTGTTGCAAGTGCCATGTCATCATCTGATGCCCTTTTCTTTGGATGAAGATCCTCGTCTCGCAACTCTTCTTGAATGAAGTCATCCCACAACCTATTCCAATCTGGCAACTTCTCTCTGGAAACAATTCCCTTGATGAAGGGCTTCCATTCCTCGGTGAACCCTTTCAAATCAATCCTCACCATATACAAATATGAAATAGTCACACCGACAGAAGTAAGCTCATATTTGACCTGAGTCAACTTCATCAGATAAGAAGTCACTTTTTCACCCTGCAACATCTTGGTCGACTTCAACTTGTCCTCCAATACCAGTACTCGGTTCTTGTTTTATTCTTGAACAACATCTGAAGACCCATCCACATCTCCTATGTAGTGTTCTTCCCGGACAAATGAGGTATTAGGGAGTCCTTTACACCATCTAGGATGATCAATCTCGCCTTCGTATCCAATTCGTCGTACAATTCCAACTCCTTAGGGTCAGTCGGCTTCTTTATGGCTTTCTCGGCGAACTCCCAAATCTTGTTGACCTGCAAGACCAACTTGATCCTTTCCTTCCATGGACTATAGTTGGACAACCCTTCCAACCAGTCCTCGTACTAGAGACTCGCCTGCAACTTCGACATTGTAGTGAGCCCTTCACATACAATGTGACCAACTCCCCCTTAAGTTGTACTTTGTTGTGCACACTCTAATTCAATATCTTCCAAAGTAGTTGAGACACACTCTGATACCATGTCGAATTTCCACGACCTTGGGATCTAGGATAGAATCTTAAAATCTCTAACGCTACCAAACTAAGAATCTCAACAAAGCTACTTTGCACAGTGGAATATAAACAGCAGTAAATCACACATGCACAATTATAGACAACTTTTTACAAATTGTAATCCAACTTCATTATATTAATCAACATATAATACAACCTTTTAGGGCTCCCATACAAGGGATAATGACCCTTAATTATCCACAAGTACAAGAATACAAGATACACTCACAATCTCGTTGCAGTGTCTATGTCGTATCTCGTCCTACCGGTCTGTGGCTTTCGTTCTACTCTCTAGCTTCCCCTTAGTCCATCAAGAGACAGCACATAGAGACTCCAGGAGGGTTGCCACCTATCATTTTTGCAAGTCACTTCTGCTCCAATGAACACGAGTTGACGCAATTTTCTCTTCTAGGCTGGCCAACACCTGAGCTCCAATATTCCTTCTAGTAGCTTCTTTTGTCCATCAAAGAGATACACATAGGCTCAATTCTTCACCCAACCTTCAGCTGTCAAGGTCTCTTTATGACTGCTTGTCAAGGGCTACTTTGGGTTGTCAACACGCTGCCCTCCACTAGTCTAATGGCACCCAATCCAATCACTGTAAGATTTGCTGCTAGTTTAAGTTTCCAACCACCCAACTCAACCTCAACACATGGCTCCCACAGGCTGCAACTTGTCCACACTTGGACACTATCCAAACTAGCATCAAACTCAACATGAATTTATCAACCAACACATACCTTTTCTACGCTAAATATTGTTGTAACTCTATGGTCTGGTTAGGGCACAATAGAACTCCATGTCAGCTCTCTCATCTACCACCTAAGTCCCTCCAAAGTTGTGGCTTAGCTTCCTTTATCACCCTGTCACACTTGTTGTTCCTTAGGCTAATAACCAACCCCAAATCCACCCATACATAGCTCTATTTAGGGCAGAGTAAGGCATGCGGCCTACTCTTTTTCCCTTCCTGAATTGCGGCCTTTGTACAGGAGACAAACCTCTCATAAACTACACGGAAAACCTCCTTTTCTCTACCCAGAATTGTGGCTACCCATATAGCTCAAAAATCAGACCTACAATGACATATCCTCCACCCAAATCATTCCCCGATTTGTCTTCAAACAGCTGTTGTCCTCCTGTAGCAGCTCGGTCCTCTCACAGGTGCAAACTCACCATAAAAATAGACCCAATCAACTTTGTCCTCCTCCTTATGAGCTTCGTTTCCACTCTGAGATAAATTTCCTATGAGATAATGCTTTTGGATGAGCAAAAATGATATCCTTCACCTTCTATTTATACACAAAAGAAATGTTACTCGAGTACACCAATGGACATGTCTTTTGGACACAACCATTTCAAGCCTACATGACTTGATTGTCCAAAAATCCATTGTCAACTTCAAAAATTCATATCTCATCAAGGACATTTCGAATTTCGGTGATTCTCAAAGCGTTGGATTCTTCTCATTTTCCTTTATCATATCCATGCATCACATGTCCAAAATTATCCATGCTTTTGGCCCAAACATCGATGGGTGCAAAACCAAACCTTGGGTTCCAAGCCCAAAAGTGACTCTTGTGGTGCTCCAACCTCTAAACCTTGAACCCTAGGGCTTCAAGTACCTCTCAAGCTACTCAAAAATCAACATGGTGAGATAGTGTATTACAATGATAATGGCCCTTGTTCAAACTCCAACAAGTATAGTTAATAATGAGTGTGAGTTGGTGGAATTTGTCACTGCGCATCAAATTAGGCTTTACTACAACAATGCAGAGTTAAGTTCATAGTTGCCCATGTATTTAGAAAAACATTCACCATTTTCTAAAAAGAAATGAAAAGGGAAAAATTATAAAACACACAAATATACACAACCTTGAACCCCTATAAAATCCATATATATTTTTATAGCAACAACAAAAAAGTGAGACCCTCTATAAAAGTTGACCAATCAATACCTATTGAACAAAATCAATAAATGTATCAATGCATATGAAACAATTTACATTGTCAACTTTGATGATGGGACACCTTATTTGCACAAGTTGAAACTCCTTAGTTTAGAAAATTAATTATAACATTTTTTATCCACGAAATCTACATGTCCTCACCTTGCGCTATGAACTTTTCTTGGGGCTATAATTGCTTTTATCAACTTCCATTTACAAATATCTTATAGCTATTGTGGCTTTTTCCAAATTCCCTAATTCATTTACACATCACCATCTTTTTATCACTTTTATTTTTATTAAAGTTCATTTTTTTGTAATCCTTCTTGTCTTTCAGGACTTCACTACAGTTTACCATGTTTGCATGTCATTGTGATGATTCCTAATCTTGTTTTTTAGTTTGTTTCCCTCTCAATTTAACAACATATAACATTTAAATTCTTGAATATTTTCAATTTATGTTATTAAACTCAACCCCACGTTACTTAATTTACTTTTACAGTGCCTCCTTGATCTTATATTATCCCATCCCCTCTAGCTTTGTCCAAACTCTTCTACGAGGATCCATTAAAAATTTTTCTCGAGCTCCAATCTTAGAGGCTTGCCAAGTCATTAGGATTACTGTAGCCTGCACGTTTTGTGAGGGGAAATAGAGCTTATGATGAAACAAATGGTCACAAATGATTTCGGTTAAATGTCAAGTTCCATATATGAGGTATATTTTGAATGTTAAGATTGATATATGTTTTCCAAAACATTTCTATGATACGAGAACACCATATCGCAATATGGTAAGTGGATTGTCACATTTTGCTTTTGTCAAATACATAGTTACATGCATAGTTACACAAGAACCTTTCCCGGGGTTGGAACGTCTAGATTTCCATGTTTCGTGGAACTGAAGGACCATGTTGAAGAATCTAAGGCAATTCGGTGTAGTGTGATTCTTTTTTACTAGATAACAATTTGTGAAGCCTTTTTACTTTTCTTGTTAGCTTAATCTTCTTTTTCTTATTAATGCATATGTGTGTACTTCATCAAACTGCTACCAAAACCATAAGAACAAGAACAGAAGATGTTGGCTCTCTGCCAGGGCCAAAACCTCTCTTCTCTTGAAAGGAAAACCCTTTAGTTATTTTCTCTTATTGAAGCTTGTTATTGATCAATGCCAAACCCTAGACCCTTGACTAAAATGTCCTCCTATCACAATTCAAGTCCTTCCTCCTTTCTGCACTTTGTTCCCCGACACTTTAGTCTTCCTTCTTTCGACACTTTCCTTCTTGGCACTTCGTCCTTCTTCCAACCACTAATGGTAGTCCTTGTTAGGTATCTTCTATAAGATATATTCCTCTTTATTCCATGGTAGATTCCTTTACATATGAAGAGTGCTTTATTCTTACTCCAATCGAGCCCTTCCTTGAGATGTAGTTACAAACTTAATATGGTAGCATTGCAACACTAATTTCTCGCATGTGTGGGAGGTTTCCCCTATACTTTGGTTCCTTTCTCCTTCTCTTGAGAGACTCTCTTCTTCGCTTGAGTAGGAGGCCTTATAGGCCTAGGTCACTAGCCCAAACCATGAGATATATGTGATTGTAATCTTGTTGTTGTAGTGACCATAAATTGTCCTCTATTTCTCGCACGTGTGACTGTTTTTCACCCTAAAAACAATCCCTTCAACTTCAGATTAGGTCTCTCATTTTTCACTACCCTAGAGGCTCCTTCTACTTCGTCTTTCTTTACCCTTTTTCGGTCTTCCTTGCTCGTTGATTTCATAAAGGAATGCTTGACATTATAGTAGAGTGGACAGCCTCTATATATAGAGGATTGTCCCTCCTTTTAGGCCGACTTGAAGATTGTTTGTAGGTCGACTTGCTACATTTGCTTTGGATGGCTTCTTTGGAGGTGTCTTTGCTTTGGAGGAGACTTAACTTTGCTTGGAAGGTTATCCTTTGACTCTTATATAAACATATACATGGATTAACATGCCCTTAAGGTCTTCAACATTTTCTTTTAACCATTTGACTCACCTATAGCACTTTAACATGTGCTAGACCTATTTCAATGAGCAAGAAATTCGTTGACATATATTATAAAAATAATACTTCTTTTCTTGAATAAATACAAACATCAAAAGTAAATTTATGAAGAACGATCCTAGTTACATTTACTTCAATGGACCAAAATGAAAAATTATCTCTTTGTCATTGTTGAAAATTTGTAAGAGCTATGTTAGCCGAGTTGCATCACTCCCACATGAACTCCACCCAACCCTAGTTGTCCAGAGCGCATAGAGCTCAATACCTATCGAGGAGAACCCATGTACTTCTTGACAAGCCATGAGCTTCTCCACAGAAAGACAATGGAACAGGACCGCATATCCAAAGTTGTTTCAATGCCCAAGCAGGTTAATTGGCCCTACATGGATTCTTCTTTCAGTGAAAATGCTTTGCAAACCAGCGATGTATGGAATAAACAAATAAGATAAGATAATTATATTTATGTCCAACTAATGACCACAAAGTACGTCAAAGGGACTGTTGAGTACAATGATGTCTATACAAAGCAGGAGAACCAAACGGTCTCCTATAAAAGATACAATGTATGAAGTAAATCAACATCTGGCCCTAGCGGAGAAGATCCAAGAGAAAATAAGTCTGAGGATCAGACCCAGCGCTCCTAACATTTGAGGATGAATGAATAACATTGAAGAAACTCAACAAAGTATGTTGGCCCAATGAAGAGTTGGTGTCAAGTGCAGAATATTCACTAAATTGTTCCCTGCGGGGGGGGTTTGCACATCGCTGATTGCTGGAGGACCTAGTTTGTCTCCCAGGAATGGATCTGCTATTGAGACCTCATGTGGCAAGGTGAGGTCCCACGAATCCTCACTGATCTAGAGTCTGGATACATACTAGTATCAATCAATCTCTTGGTGCCCCTGTCTGAAGGTAGTACCCTGAAAAATGTGTGATCCTCTGTGTGGGGTTTGGTCTGATGGGAGGCTAAAGAATATGCGCTCAGAACCTGAGAGCCTCCTGCATATATAGGGCCAAATATCTCTAATCAGGATACCTGAAAATGTCGAAGAGGGTCCGAGAATCTCTAAACAAGCAATAAAACCTTCCTCTGATCTCATAGTAGATAGGGCATCCAAGAATGAAGTGCACCTCGATCTCCACTTCCTGTAAATGACATACCTGGCAGAGTATGTTTTGTCTATCCACCTAGTGGTCCGTCTCTACCCGAAGTCTATGAGAACCTAATCTGAACTGGCCTAGAGGAATGTGAAGAGCATGCATCCAGTGGTGAAACATATACTGGGGTCGAACAATGAGCCCGTCTCTCAAGTCTAAGAAGTGCTCAGCATAGAAGGCCATCTTTGGGCGCAACCCTCTCGAAGGATTGACCTAGGTGACCTGGATGAACTGTTTGTAGATGTCCTCCATGACGATCTTGTTTAGCTCATGTCTAGTAGGTAAAAGGTGACTAGGAGCATCTAAGGAATATCGAAAAGGAGGGAGACGATCCAACTAAATTCCCATTGACTCTAAGAGATTTGAAACTCCTATAAAGCAACATTTTGCTTGGCCTGAGGAAGTAGAACGAGCAATAGTCTTAGAAGAGAAATATGCCAAGTAAGGATATCAGTGCCTACTCTTTATCGAGTCTGCAAAGCCCTGGACACGATGCAAGAATGAAAACCAACCTAAAGATTGTCTCAAACCGAAACCGCTGAGCTCCAAACTCTGCAAGGATGATGTGTTGCAATACTGTCAGTTTGCACCTAATGATGCGGCAGAGAAGAAGAATCTAGACGCTCTCAGTTGAAGCCCAATATGACTCAAGTAAAGACAATCCCCAAATCTCTGAGCCATATAGAATAGTGGAACGGATCAAGGTGTCCATGAGGCTCATCTTGGACGAGATGTCTTGGAAGTGATGTTGAAACCACTGTCTCTCGAGAAAAGCTAAGGATCCATATCCTTTGTTGATCCGAGGCTGAAGCGCTAGTCGCAAACTAAAGCAGCGACCTGAGAATTGCACCCTCAAGTAAGTATATGTGTTGGTGATCTCAATCTCCTCCGCTCTGAATAGAAAGTGAAGGTCTAAGGTTTTCTTCACCTCATTGAAGATCATAACCTTGGTTTTACCCAGGTTGACTATCAATTGTTGATGATCACAAAACAAAACTAAGGCATCTAGTTGTCTCTATAATCCTTCTTGGGATGAGAAGAGGAGGACTACGTCGTCAAGAAAGAGTAGAATAGATATCAAAAGCTAGTGAGGAACGCAACCATCACTATCCTGGATATGCTCATGTAGAAATGCTTCCAACTCATCAATATAGATCCCAAACCGGGTAAGGGACAATAGACAACCCTTTTTAACCCCAATAGTGCTTCGAATGAAATCAAACATCCCATGGACCGCGTGAAGACAACCAAGAATGAACTCATATAGCCGCATAATAGCAGTCAATAGGGTTGCAGAGATGCCAATATCTCTGAGTCTTTGGAGCAAGGCCTCTCGTAAGAAAGTCAAAAGCATTCCGAAAATCTACAAAACAACAGTAGACTTTCGAAGAGTGGTGTTGTGCCTCCTCAATCACGGCACGAAGGGTGAAGATGTGGTCAATAGTTTGATGAGTCGGTCAAAAACCTGCCTGTCCCCTAGCTCTAAGTTGTCTCTGCTCAAGGTCACTGCAGAGCTTCCTATGTAAAACAGTAGCATACAACTTCGAGAATGTGTGGCCCACCATGATCGTTCTGTATTTATTGGGATTTGAGTTGGAACCTGATTTGTGGATCAAATGGATGATGTGGTGTGACCATGTTGGTGGAAAACCTTCATGGACTACATGGTTGAAGAGATCAGCCAAGTAGCTAACCAAAGCACAGAAATCGTGCTTAAAGAACTCTACTTGGTAGCCTTCCTCATCGGCTACTTTGCTGTTGTTCATCACCCAAATGGCCTCTCTAATATCTCTGCCTGAGAATAGGTAACAGGAAGAGGGTGGGGAGGTAACATGAATTTGGGTCTGCCTAGGAATATTATAAAGGTTGGAAGTGTGAGAGAACATGGATGTAGGGTCAAGGTCAAGTGGAAGAGAGGAGCATCAGGGAAGGATGGTACACCAGAGTTGTTTGGGGGAGTGGGCAAGGAGAGCAAAATGTTCTCGCCTTCTATGAGAGACAAAGAGTCGTTTCTTGTGACGAAGGAGATGACGATAACAAACTTTGAGGTCAGAGTAGAAGGGTTGAGAGTGGGTGAAAGCATATTGAAGTTCTCAATGTAGAGTCTTGCATTCGTCATAGTACCATTTGTTCATGGGGCAAGATCCAACTTTAGGGAAGATGGAAGTGGAATGAGTGGAGTGGGGGAAGGATTTGAGTCTTGCTTCCCAAATAGCAGCTGAAAGACAGGGGCATTTAGTGGAAGCAAAATCAAGCAAGAAGAATTGGGTCTTTAATGGGAGCATCTTGCGTAGGGTAGAGGAGATGTTAGGGTCTCCTTCGTCAAATCGGAAGGTAGTTTGGGGTGGGCCCTGAGGGGAGGGATGGGGTGGAAGGGGAGGGTCAAACCGAAGAGAGAAGGAAAGAAGTGCATGATCAGCAAGGGGGATGGGCGAGACTTAGAAATGGTGAATAAAAGGGAGCAAGTTATGGCTAGCGAGTACATAATCAACTACACTCACACCCCTGCCATATAGCTAGCATGTGAAAAAGTGAGATTCTAGGAAATAGCGGAGACCATTTAGAATCAACAACTCCTGGGATTCCCCCAACTGCAATAGATGTTTACCATAAACTGTAGTGGGCCCCAAAGCATCATCTGACATCCGATGAAGCCCCACTGAATCTGGATCTATCCCCTGGATACAAAACACAACCTCTGATCAGTCGTGGAGAGGGATCTGGAGATCACTACTGCAAGCATTGAAGTCACCTAGGACGATGACTTCCCCAATAGCACAGTACCAGGTGATGTCGGTGTACAAGTCTATAAAGGGGACCCCATTTGAGCTATTATGGATGGAAAATGGTGAAGAGGCTAAGGGGAAGTAACAAATTGCAATGTAGATGTCCCTCGAAGGAGAGACTCCGACACTAATCTGAATCCACATAAACCTGGCAAACTCATCTTCGGCTACCAAAGATAACTTATTCTGGATTGAGTCACTAGCCAAACAAGCAACTCCACCTAATACTCTAATGCCTCCTGAGCTCCTCGTCTCCTGCCTGCACACTGCGATCTAATGGTAACCTGCAATATCTGGTAGGGGTCGAACAGGGCTCGCATGAGTCTCAGTCACGAAGAGGATGTTTGTTGATTCGAGAGCCTCATACAAGAGTCCTGGCGATGACCAGAAAGATCCATTGCCATTCCAACAACGGATAGAAATGTGTGTACCCTGTCGCCTCCCTAAGTGGTCCCGTCATTTGGAACCTCCAGTTCGGGGTTCCCACCCAGGTGGGAAGGAGTCTTGAATGATTGCCCGAAGATTCCTGATAACTGCCCATTTCCATGCCTCTCATGATACCATAACCTATTCTCTAGACTGTTTAAGTTCCACAACCTGTGCTCAAATGAGGCCCTCATCCAAGAAAACAACTTTCGCTTGGCCTTAAGGGCGCGGAGTTGATCAGATGCAGTTTAAAACCTAAGGAAGAGAGTGGAGTCGCAGCCAACCAAGCTTTGTCTAAAGCTATATCGGGGAGGCTAAGGGTGTCCCAAAGGAACCTAGTGTGAAAATTCCTACACTCGAACCCCTACTGAAGCAAATCTGAATCTACTTCACCTACTTGATTTTTAATATAAATTAACCAAGTTATTCTTCTGAATACTGAAACAAATTACTTCTATAGCCTACACTAATAAATATTTGATCTCGTGAAATAGAAAACAGAGCAAAGAAGGAGATACATAGGACACTTATTTTTGGATACTATAGCCCCAGAAAAACCCAATGCAGGAAAATTGGTGCAATAGCTCAGAGGGTTTATTATTATGTAGGAGAAATACCTTAATACAAATCTAGGATACTCATCTAGCAATCATTTACAGAGAAAATAGTGGCAGAAAATTTGAGTAAGTTTTATCTCACTTCACCTGGCACAAGACTGGCTAACCCCGGTTATTTCTATGTTGGCTCCGCGTCAACTTCTCTGCCCTCTGCATTAGCTCTTCCGGCAGTTCCAGCAGTTCTGGCAGTTCTGGCTATTCTAGCAGTTCCCGACAGTTCCCGTTGTTCCGGCAATTCTAGATTTTGTGACAGGCAACTTTTCTGCGTCATCTCTCCTGGCTACTGTGTTGCCTCTGCATTAGCTCTCCCAGCTATCCCGACAGTTCTGGATCCTACGTGACAGGTAGCTTTTCTATGTTAGCTCTCCGGCCTACTGCGTTGCCTCTCTGCAAGCTCTTTCCACCTCTCTATCAGTATTCTCCGAAAAGTCCTTACGGATTCTCTCTTCCCCTCTACTGCAAGATCTCCCCAATCAATTTTCCTCCTGAGAACTTCTCACCTCAGAAAATCGATTTCCTCAATCTCTGTGTGTTTTCAAATGAACCCCAAGCCTCCATTTTATACTTTTCATGTTGAGTCTTCAACATCTGAGATTAAGTCCCTAATCAACAGCTAAGATTAAAACATGACTTGATCCGCCTTCTAGATCATTCTCACCCATATTTTAATTAATACCCATTAATATTTTAATTTTGCTAAGTTTAGATTTAGTAACCCCCTTAAAATATTAGTTATTTCAATAAAACACAATTTGGGTGGAATTTCACCAAATGGTTTATTGGTTCTTTAGAACTCATGTGCCTTAGCCTCTCCACCAATTTTCAAGGCTAGAGCATTTTTGATGCTACCAAAAACTAACACTCCCTCTTAGCAAGGAAAGTGCTCTAGCAAAAATGTCCACTTGAATGTTGCTCTGCTTCTACAACACCTCCTTTCTACACTATTGTTGCCACCAACATTGTGTTGTCGCTGCTATTGTACTGCTGCCCATGACACTACCACTGCCACTACTGCATCTGTAATACAACTCCCTCTCAAATGTTGCATTTGCCATGCTGCTAGCACTGCCACTACTAACATTGCATCCATACTGCAACTCAATTGCTAAGAGAAGCAACTGAAAGACATCCAAAATTAGTTGAACTTAACTGTGTTCAACATAATACAATGAATGTTGGAATCAAATAGTTGTTGATTCTAACCCTCTGAATCTTTTGTGTTGTTGTTGACTCCTGCACTGTGCCAACTGCACCACTGCCAACCTTGCTCAGCATTGATTAGTCTCTAGTCCCAAGCCACTGCATCATCTGACACTAAGTCCATCTCGCTATCGCTGAATCTTGGGCTCCTGTAGCAAGGAATTGATCAAAGAGGTGGACTCCTCAAAGATCTTGCCCACATGTAGTACTCCCGACTACAACTCAATATCGCCCCATCTCCCTCCTAGAGATATGTGGGCAGTCATGGAAACTCATCCTCGTCAATCTTTGTTGAAGCGGCCTTAGGATCATGTTTCTCATCCTTGTCTTTTTTCTTCAAAGGACATTGGGATGCATAGTGGTCCATCTCACAACTAAAACATTTCACCTTTGAAATGTCCTTTCGCTTCGGCTTCTATTGTCCCTTTGATGCTAGAGTTGCATTCTCCTCCTCTTTCGTCTTTGTGCCACTCCCACTGCTGCCACTGAGGTTCACCTTTACTAGGTCCCTCCTTAACTCCTCCTGTTGAAGAGCCGCCCAAATCTCATCCCACAACGGTAGTTTTTCTCTGCCCAATATGCTTTGGACGAAAACTTGTCATTCATCTGAGACTCCATTCAAGGCTATCCTCACCATCGCGGTTGGTTGAGGAGTGGACCCCACTACAACAAGCTAGTCTCTAGTCTCCTGAAGACATTGAAGATAAAGGTTCACCCCTTTTCCTTTCTGCATTAAAGTCTGCTGCAACTTCTGCTCCAAATACATATTTTGTTGTTCAGAAGAGCCTTCATACAGAGAAGACAAGGCTTCCCACATCTCTCGGGCTATATCCTTACCCTGTAAGTGTGAGACCACATGATCTCGAACTCTATCGAAAATGAACCTCTTTGCCTTCCCCTGCTTCGCCTTGTACTTCTTTTGATCGTTGTCAACAAGAACAGTGACAACACTTTTGACGTAGGCCTCGAGATCATATTCCTCCAGAACAACTAAGATTTTGGTCTTCCATATGACAGTTGGAAGCACCTTCCAACCTGTCCTGATCTCTGAACCCATGCGATGCCATCTCACCCAACAATCGAACTGACTCCTCTAGTCACTGCTCAGCTACTCAGCAAGTGAGAAATTCGAACTTTCTGGCAAAAAGTTCTCTGAGGAGAAAATTCCCCTTCTACATGTCTTCAGTATTCTTCGAAAATTCCTTCTAGATTCTCTCTGCCCCTCTGCTACAAGATCTCCCTAATCGATTTTCCTGTTAAGAACTTCTCAGATTGAGAAAATCGATTTTCTCAATCTCTTTGTGTTTCCAAATGAACCCTAAGCCTCCATTTTATATTTTCCCTGTTGAGTCTTCAATGGCTGAGATTAAGTCTCTAATCAACAACGAAGATTAAAACATGACTTGATCCGCCTTCTAGATCATTCTCACTCATATTTTGATTAATGCCCATTAATATTTTAATTTTTCTAAATTTAGACTTAAGAACCCCATTAAAAATATTAATTATTTTAATAAAATACAATCCAAGTGGAATTTCACCAAATGGTTTCTGAGCTCTTTAGAACTCATGTGCCTTAGTCTCTCCACCAATTTTCAAGGCTAGAGGACTTCCGATGCTACCAAAAACTAACACCCAGCCCCCACTTCCATAAGATTTGGAGAGGGGTGGGGTAAGGGGAGACCTCTCACCTTGAGATTCAATTCTCTTACCCATTTGTTGCGTTCTTCCACAAGTTTTGCTTGCATCACCTCCTCAATTGTTGCAAAAGGGGTAGGGGTTTTATCCTTCCCTCAAACTACCTGTACCCAAGAATTGATGTGTATCTTGGTTTCTTGTTTGAAGGTGGTTTGTTGGGATCATATTTCTTCTTGCTTGCTTTTAAAGTCAAGAATTTCTGCATGCAATGCACCATTTGGAGAATGGAGAATTTCGTGCTCTTTGGTTTCATGTAACATCTTCTTAAGAGATAAATTATCCCCCTCCACCTCTGAAACTCTAGTAGAGAGGGTGTGTATTTCTGAACGGCGCTGCTTGTTTTTAATTTCAAGAAATTCCATTTTCTACAACAATTATTTTACCTACACTGTCCAAAATGAGAAATCGGACTCCATAGCTATATCGGTTGCGCTGACTACCACTTGCTCTTGTTGGCTTTCAACAGCTGATAATTCAGCAAGGCTAAACATGTCATCTTGGCACAACTCGTCTTGTTGCACAGATCCAATCCCTGGATTTGAAACCCATTCTTTTGTCTGTCTGTTCCTCAACAGTAAAATTCATCAAAGGATTTAGAGAAACCCTGTCTACCGCCATCTTGGTATGAGAGTCACTGTCAAATTTGATGGGCAGCTTTCATCAAACACTTGACGTGCATCCTCCACATACCACAAACCCCGATCAGTTCAAAAGAAATTACGCTGGTGTTCGCGAGTGATCTTAGATTGAACTACATGCTGAATTTTGGCGTGAGGAGATTGCAGAAATCAAGGTGGGTGTTGCAGGGGCTGAGAACCTACAACCAATGTCACATGGTTCGGGTTCGAGTTCGGGTTCAACAATGATTGGGTTCGGGTTGAGTTCGAATTTTTTGATGAGGTTCGCTATTAGGTTCGTCTATATATAAAAACATATATTAATTTGAAATGAATTATAGGATAAAATAGTAACAAATCAACATCAATAAACATAAAATATGTTATCACAAACTTGGAAACTGCAAGGATAAAATGCAAGGTTGAGTTGTGACATGAAGTTATGAGTTTTGATCTATGGGCTTTGTCATTGGCTATGAGGTTCGATAAGGTTCGTCAAACCTCAAAACATTTTTGAGGTTCGCCTCAACGTTAAAGTTCGGCAAGCCTTGTGACATAGCCTGCAACCTGTCTGCTATTTGCTCATATACCTCGGGCTGCCTGTTCTGTTTCAGTAATAATAATAGCAGTAACGTTCATATGGATGTTTCAGTGCTGCTGTGTATGTCCAAAACCAGAGCGATGCGATGGTGATGGTGAACGGATGCAATGTTGCTGCGTATACCAGAGAACCGGTGAAAAATGATCAGGGTCTATCCCTTCTTAGATTGCCTCCTTCCACGATTCTGGGATTGAGGTAAGGGGTTCGCAATGTAGAGCTCTGAGGTTATTTGATAAACGAGTTGCCACCAACGACTATCTACGCGCAATGAACCTTCAACATTTGCTATCTGAAACGAAGAAATGAAGATGCGAAGACGCGAAGGATGCAAAGAACGCAAGCTCGCACAGTGCCCTGTTTAGCTGCCTTTGAACCCTTGCTGGTGTTGCCGAAACCTGTAAACAAAGAGTTCTGTGACCTTGTCGCTAAGAGAGGAGAGCGTAAACAAGAGCTCTGTGACGAAAGAACCATCAGTTTGAATGCGCCAGAAAAGTAATTCAGTGCAAACTAATATTTGGGAATCCTTCCACAAGCTGTTATGTTGTCCAGTTTATTTTCGTAAAGAAATTCTTCAACTCATTGAACTCATTTGAAGAATTTCTTTCATTCATTCTGTGCATCGTGGTTCAGCATGAAACAGCTAAGTTTAAGGCACTTGATTGATTTTGACGGCAGCGAAACATTTTTCAAGGAGATAAATATTACAAGCAGTGACCATTATGTTAGTTCTGTAGCAATGTAACTGTTGCAGGTAGGGCTTAATTCAACATGATCCCAAGTTAGAGATGATGCCATGTTTCAACCTTTTGTAACAAGGGTTGTGAGTGAACGTAATTGAGACTTTCAGCATTTGCAATGCATGGATGATAGTTAATCATGTTGACAAGCTTATTTAGCCATCGCTGTGTGCCAATTTGCAATTTCCCAACCTGGTCTGGAATATCCAAACATGATAAAATGGTCTTTATAATTACAATGAACTGCAAAAACAGAGTGTTGGTTTGCATTTGATCCAAAGTAAATATCCAAGTACGAAAACATCAGAAGCTTAGACTCAAATTTCAGTCCTTATGTTACAATATTTATGGCCCTCTGCTGCTTGCTCTGGAAGGTTTATGCACTTTGTTTGTAACAACGATCATAACAGAGATTAAAAGCGTAAATCACGCAAAAGGGCATAAATGATGCATGAAGAAAGCACAAAGTAAAATGTAAGCCATTTTCTTCTCTCTATTAACTTATGCATATACAAATACGGAGAAGTTGAACGTGATTCGCTATTAATTTTCAAACTTTTTGGGGCTTTTTAAATATTTTTTAATATATATTATTGCTTCTCCAAACCCACAATTTTCTGCAATTCAGCAAAGCTTGTAACCATTCTAGACATTGGTGCCCATGTTCTGGAAACTTATGCCACATAGGTTGCATCAGCACAGTTCAGCATGGATTCAACTTAATTGTTTGTCTTATCCAGTAAATTTATCATACGTTTAGAAACAAAATTAGAATTAAATGCTAAACGAATTTGAAATTATTTGCAGAAGCCTTTAACCTTTTCATTTGTATAAGGATCCTGCAAACGCACATAAAGGGGCCATATCGGCCATACATTTATGCATCAATTAGAATACACAATTATTTTTCCTACAGATATTATAAGCATGAATTTATATTTGAGCCCTCAGCCCTCAGCTTTGCTAGCTCAAAATAAAAAATATAATGGAAATATGTACATTCCTTGAAAATTGGAAAACACTGAGACTTCTCTACTCAAAAGAAATAGATCTCCAACATAACGAAGTAGGTTATGAAGGGTGGCCTCTATATTTGTGCACTTTTGCTCTTGACACATGAGTATCATCCGCAGCAAAGCCAAGATCACCTCTACACTCTAGCAAAGCGAGAGAGTTTAGCAAGGGCAGCCCGTAAACTTCGAATACCAGCTCCTGATTTTGAGCTTACCATCATCTACAACAAATTGATCATAGATTTTATGCTATAGTCCAGAAAAAAAAAAGATGGCACCATGAGATATCATGTCTCAAATTTTAAGCAGGATTGGCCATAGATAAACAAATAAGTTAAGACATACCACAGGCTTGACCATTGATTTGTTCTCTCTGAGAGCCTGTCAATAATTAATTTCACAAATTTAGAACAATTAGAATGGCAATAATCTGATATCGGTGGTGCACTATAAATTTAAATGCTACAAAATCATAATAATAGTAATCACAATATGAAAGAGCTTACTTCTTGTATCTGCATAGCACGGCGAGCAACATCTAAAGGGAATACAATATCGGTTTTTGTCAAAACAATCTGGTACCGTGTTTTAGCTCTGAAATCAAGTAAAGACATGTTAGAAGTAAAATACCATACCCTGTCAAGAATGATGTATTCTATGACGCTGGCCTTTGAAATTAGCTACACATCTAAAATAAAGGGCAAAAAAGAATACAAGCAACTGATCATGGATTGTAAGAAGATGTGTCTTTAATTTGTAAAATTTGGACTCAAAATGGAGGAGGTTACTGCTATATACCATCTGAAAAGTTAGCAAGCATGGCAGTCAAAATAGACAGAGCAAGTCGCTTCAAATCTAGCTAACAAGGGCATTTCACAAGCACTAGGATGAAACATAATGTCAATGTTTTGAAGATTACATCAGAGAAACAGCTGCAAACAAACTGAGCATCTATGATCAAGCATAGCTTTCACTCCTACGTAGCTATCATGTTTGGCTTTCCCAAGCCAAAGGAAGAGAAGAATGGAAGGCATGACAAAGAACTAGTTCAACATTCATAGGTAACTGCTGAAGACAGAAGCAATGGTGGAAAGTTGTGAAAGGATGTTCTACGCACTACTTAAGGCATTTGAGGAAGATTCATACTAAACTGCAAGTGAGAAATTATGGCAAACAAAAACACATTCTGTTCATTTTGAAGCAGATCTTGGTAGAAGTTTTGTGAAATAAACTACTAAATAAGAAATCAGGGAATTGTCCGTGAAGGATAGAACCTGCCATTCTGATTTTTAGTACAGTTATTTTAGCTTCAGTTTACTTAAGGATACCGCTCATGCGCAGTCATGATTTCAAAATAAAGTCCAGAAACTCCTAACCTTCTCTGGTTGTATAATGTCCCAAATATAATTTTTGCCAAAAAATTGCTTCAGAAGTTTTCACCATCAACTTAACAAACAGATTATGCAAATTAAACCATAAAATCAACGACAAGTCTGGAAATATATATTCTGCAACTGAAGAATTAACAAAATAGACATGCAGAGAATCTCAGCTTTATTTTATTCATATGGAATATGAAATAGCATGCTAACACAAAACACTGAAGATGGCTGAGTGATGCCCCTAAAAGATCAAAAATACTGCTGCAGCAGGCCTCCGACTAACTGATCTGCTGAATACAACCTGTGAATTCTGAATAAATTCACCAAGGGGAGATATGGGTTCTCGCCCACTCTCGCTGTATCACCCAAGGGTTTCTGTCATGGGGCTACAACTGAAGTTGGGAACTCCGGTTCTCCAAACCTCTCCACAAGATAGAAATACTCAACTCCAACATATCACAAATGATCTCCTTCTCCTCCTTTTAAAGACTCCATAGATAGATCTCCAAGCCTCTAGAAGCATCTTATTTTATTATTATTCTAAAAGCTCCTCCCTTGACTTTATCTTAAGTGACTTTTTAATTTAATTTTATTTCACTTAAGTCACTTTTGGCATTTTTCCTCCAATTAATTATTTTTCCCCGTTTTAATTAAAGGACTAATTAAAGTCATTTTTAAGCTAGGAAAATGATATATTGTCCACCATACTCTCTCTGGCCACTAGAATTCACTTCTTAGCTTCCAATCCCATTGATCTTCTCGTTTTGGTTCCAATGAGCTATTACACTAAGGTGTTCCATCAAATATTCCTCTCAGAATGCCACATTGAGCATAATTAATTAAGTTATGCCCAATAATAACCCTATTTTATGGGAATTATCAGAAAGCCATGGAACCAAAACAAGTTGTGCAGAATTGCTCATGATGATGAATATGCCAAGTGAATGTTGTCAGATCCCATAAAAACTCCTCAAAACTCCCTTGGAACCCTTGATGACATAATCCTACTCCTGCGGCCTAGCCATCACATACCCTGGAAACCCATCCCGGTTGTACTATAGAGGAAAATAAAAATGGGGACATGACAAGTTGACAACTAATATTATGCTAAAATGCAGACACAAAATAGTAAATACCCTCAAATTCCAAAACAGTCATATCTTTCAAGATTTTTGGTTTCCTTATGTTAATAGGGCATAATAGCTCTCCAAAACAAAGCATTGACTAAAGAAGGAAAGGCAGTGTTTCTACAATAAAAAAATGAATATTATGGTTTTTATATTATATTAATACCCAAGTCCTAAGCTCATATTTCCCCTTTCCATCTTAAATCTCTAAGTGAGATTAGTTTAAAATTTGACTCTGCTTTTCTTATCTATGAGTTGCGTTTTGCTTTCCTACTTTCTGTGATGTGAGCTTTTTCATATTTTTCTTGGGGATTTCATTCCATGTTAATATGATTACTTTACCTTGCGAAAACAATCAAGTAAACATACAAACCATAGTCGAGTGTGAGTATGATATATATCACAATGGAAAGCACTGTGAGATATGGGTGGTTCATAAAATGATGCATGCACCAAAAGCATTTTCAATTTGTATGCTGGCTTGAGATGCAAGTCCTCAGGTTTATATGATGGTATCCTCTCTCGCCTTGGTATCTACATTGCCAATGGTTTCAAAGTCCTGGCTTGTGGATCCTTTGTAGTGTGGGGTTCTATTTATGTGATGTTTGTTACCCAGGTACATACAGGGGTAACCCTAGGAGAAAAATTTTCTCCTAAGTTGCAGATTTCCAACTAGTAGCCTCATATGACCCTCAAATGGCAGCCTCTCAGATGCCTCTCACCCACACATTAGTCATCTCATCCATTGATCGAATTGCTCACCAAATGAAGGTAGTTCAATGACAATGAGGCACCTTAGCATTTAATGTTTTACGGCATCTAAGTAAAGATCACGGCTTGAAATCAAATAATGGATCATGATTCTTGGAAGTTGTAACATGTCCATATCCCTCCATATTTAACACTTGTCATCTTTCCTTGATCCACTGTACCTTCTTTTGTTTGGTTGTTGTCAATCGCTCGTACTGGTTTCCTATTTGCCTCATCTTATGAAAAGAGGGCTTGGAAACTGCTCTGAGGTTGATGCAACTGCAAAACAAAGAAAGATAAAAGCATATGCCAAAATGTTAAAATTCAAAGATAGTGAAAAGGGATGAATGTTAAAAGTCCACTTAACTTGAGCTCTACCCTAGTTGTGAGGCCATCACCCTAGTCCCATGTTTATCATGCCTTGGTTTCTTGGTCTCTTGGAGTATAATGGAGCATCTTGGAAGTCTAGGGTTAATGTTTATCCCTTGGAAGCTTGAGATTAGGGTTTTGTGATAAAATGCTAGTGTACATTTGGTGGAGAATAAAAAGAGAAGGCAATGTCTTGCCTTGGAAGACTTGTTAGAATGATTCTTGGATGTTGGAGCTCCTTGTTTTAACTAGGGTTTACATTGATTAACTAGTGGCTTTAACTTCACCTTGAGGATATTAATGAAGTTTTCGGCTGTCCAAAGTCTGTCCAAATTTGAAATTTGGCTATATATGATTTTCATACATTATTATTTGCAGATACATATGTCTTGATAATTTGACATAAGTAAAATGACTATTTGTTGAGCGATTTGACATCATTATTGAAGAATCTAAGGTTTGTTTCATTGCTGCTATATTTTTTTTACTATTGTTATAACTCCTGCAAAAGTGAATTTTCAGATCTGGTTCATGTCAGAAAAGTTGCCCTAGAGGATTGAAACTTTTCATAATAGTTCAGCATCTTCCCCCTTGGCTAAGTTACCTGACACGTCCTTACTCCCTTTCCTAATGTCACGTATTTCACATGCCAAACACGACAAGCACATGACACAAGTTTGACTCGTGAGTCATATCCTATTCGTAGGACACAATTCAAACTTGTGTCGAACAAAAACCCTACTCGTGTCCCAAAATTCGAACATGAGTCCGAGGAAACACAACCCGCAGCGTCTTAAAATCAATTTTTTGCCTCATTCTCACGCAATTCAGTCATAGATTTGGAGCTCTCAGAGGTTTTGGAGTGCAACTAAGGGAAATTAAGCAATGTTAGGAGGGATTCCAAGTGTTGGGAAGTGGATTTGTCCAAGCCCTATTAATGCTATGTAATTAGTAGCAGTGTTAAATTCTTAAAGTAAAAGGATGAAATCATCATTTTACTTAAATTTTTAACGTTACCATTGATTGTTTCAGGATGTTTGAGAGTGGTTCCAACCTCATTGGATCTCATATTGAGAAAGTAGAAATTTAGATCCCACTCAAAATTAAGCAGACTTAACAGTTTTCAGGATTTAGGGAATTGCAACATTCCCATTCGATTCTATCATGTACGAGGGTATGGAACTAACATTTAATCAAGAGCACCAAGCCCTCTATATATCACGATGTTGGTGGCAGTAATTGTGGAACTCCTGTATCATCCCCTGAGTAAAAATGTATCATCACTCAGAAAATATTGGTTTAACATGTTAAGTTTTTTTCTATCTTATTTTAATGCTTAGAGGGTGATATTAATGATGAGGACCCCAATATAGAAGATGATTTTGATGACATTTAGTACTAGTTATTTGTTGTAGCATGAATTTTTTGGACTCTCAAGGCAGCCATTTAGAGCCTTTTTGTTGATGTATTTTTGGTTCTAAAATGGATTACACTTAGTGCTATTTTGGTTCTGTGCACTAGTTGTATGATAGAATTTGTATCATCATCATGTCAAATTGTAAATGTTTTAATTTCTAAATTCTAGAGATAATTGATTCTTTGCATATATTCCATTTTTTAATGTGTCATAGCTCACTAATTTGTTACTTATATATATAATGTGTTCCATGCCTTTTTTCTGAAGTTGCTGTAAAATTGAATCATCATCATGTAGATTTATCAATTTTTAATTTCTAATTTCTAATAAGAGTTGAATCTTTGTGTATATTTCATTTTTTAATGTGTCATAATTCACTAATTTGCTACTACTTATATATATATAATATTAATAATATATATATATATATATATAATATATATTATATATATATATAATGTGTGTTCCATGCGTTTTTTTCTGAAGTTGCTGTATCTCCTGTTGGACACTTGTATTTCCATGTCCTCCATGTCCCGTGTCAAGTGACGTAACCCCTTGGATTGCCCAGAAGATTGGACTGTTAAAAAGTCAAATGCAGTACCCCTTCTACTACTGTTTTATACTCTATTTCATAATAGTCCTAAGGCTAGGGTTAAGATAAGGGAAATCTCTAGTCAAAGAGGTGAAGTTTTTTCTGTTTTGCATTAAAACTTAATTTGGAAAAATATTCAACAGAGCTTTGATATTATTTCCTTGTGTACATATTATTATATTAAGACAATATTTTACAGTTGTTTTAGTCATCTGTGCACCTATGTCTTTCAGCAATTTTGCATGTATTAGAGTTATCCTCACCTAAGTTCTGTGCATTCGATATACTTCTGGTTGTGCAACTTTGGGTTTACACTGAAAATACTATAACATAGACTTTTAACTCGAGAATTCCTTTTACAGTTTTACCTAACACATGCAAGCAACCAACCTAAAGGGCTTGGGGTTCTAATTTCCATTTATTTCCCACATCTTTACTAGGAAGATTTATGTGACTTGTCCAAGCTCATAACTGGCTTCCCACCATGGTTACAAGGATATTGTAATGGAAACATACTCACTAATATTGTTTATATGCTTAAATGAATTGATTCTCATCTGCATGGATGGAATAAATATAAAATTAAATAGAAAATGTAAGCAATAGTTGTTACAAGGGTAGAAGAACACCTCTCCATCAAACTAATTAGCTCATGGTCTCCAGGCTTCATACCCCATTTCGCATCAACAAGAAGACACACATTGTTCAAGCCAATTCTTGTTGAAACATATTCCTTTACCTGCACCAAAAAGTTATGATTAACTATGTATGCATAACGTTCTCTTTAACAAATCATGGACCAAAATCCTAAAATCCCATGCTCAAGAACAAAAATAGATGCCCAGAACAAGTGCATATTGCACATACATCCATATTTCATAGCCAATGCTAGAATATCTCATTATTTTTTAAAATCTATTACAGCCATCACATTAAACCTATTTCCAGACTCTGAAGAATCCACAAGTTTCTTAATGATATGAAGTCTAACATTGATTTGGGTAACCAACTTAAAACTAAATAATTGAAGTTCTCCTAGATGCAGAGAGAGCAAGATTTCAAATCATCACTGAAGGTATCTCAACACACTTTTCATGGGGAAGATAGTATCGTAAGACAAATTCCTGCCTAGATTAATTCTTCATGTTGCCAAATCATTCAAATGTCTCCCAAAACGCACACTTGCATTGAAGTGGGTCAATAAAGACTGTTAATTGCCAGTGTCTAGGACCTAAAACAATGACTTTACATTCCCATAAAACATGTTAAATAGTCATCCTTCCACATATAATACATAAAACATTTATCATGGTATTTACTACCTGTGAAACCACTAGGGAGGGAGCATTTTTTTTGGCAAGAGCGTGCTCCCTAGGCTGCTCCCTAAGAGTTTCTGTTCAGAACGCGCTTGGGGGCTGTGTGCTCCCCGTAGCCCTAATCAGGATTGGGTTTAGATGGAGTCACCAAATGAGATCCTGCAAGTTAATCTTATAAAAAAAAAATCTCATCAAAGTACAAAGCAAATATGAAAACCTACCAAGCGTAACTAATATCGTATATTAACCAAGTTGAAAGACCTCCCTAGCAACAGCGTTAAAAAATGTTACCAATCCAATTAGTAGGGTAGGTAACGTCATGGCAGCTTGCTAGATGGGCACACAAAGGTCAGAACCCCACTATGATCTTGGCCCAAGCCCCCACTCTTTAGACCTAGCTACCTCCTAAATGGTCAAGGGAGGATTCTCAAAGATAATCCCAACTAACTCCAAGTAAAACTAGTACCTTAAAAGGGGGTTGTTCTATGGGGATGTCATGTTGTTTCTAAGTATGATTACAGCAATTAAAGTAACACCAAATTACAGAAAATACATCCTGCAGCCAATCAACATTGATGTACAGAAAATACCTTGACCTTCTATATATTACTTTTTAGTTTTGAATGTTCGTTAGAGACTTATGAGTCAAAACAGTTTGCTACATTGTAAAATCATATCATAAAGTCTACGTAAATTCATAAGGACAGCAAACTACTAAGCCCAAACCTAGCCACCCACTAAGTGTTAAAGCACTCCTAGATGTAGATCTAGGGGTGGGAATGTTGGAAATTGTAACTAGGATTGGTCTTCATAATGACCTTTTGTAAACATGACATTGTATATTGTATAAAGAAATAAGAAGAAAGAAAAGATTTTTATTTTATTCAAAGCATGGGTTTCATGCTCGAGTCTAGATCAAAAGCATGTTAATCGTGCTTCTAGGTCTTTCTAGGAAAACGAAGAATTTATGTCATGTATTATAGTCCCATTTGGACTCTTTGTAACAAAGAAAAATATTTATTTCGAGTCAAGAAAAGTCATTTATTCCTCCAAGACCAAGTCGGCCCAAGTCAAGGTGAAGTTGGCCTAAAGGAGGGCTATTCGACTCTTCAAGAAGGCCATAAATTAAAGGAGCACGACTCATTGTAGCACCAACCAATCACAAGTTCGATTTGCAATGGTGAAGGAGAAAGAGTTGGAAGGACGAAGGAAAGAAGAAGAAGTCAAAGTGTCTTGGGTTTATCTCTTTTTCTATCCACACGTGAAGTTGCTAGGGTTTTTGTGAAGCTCCCAGTTGCAAGAGGCCAAAATTTCAGGGCCGAAATTCTAGTGAAAAGTTGCAGAAGGTCAAAGTCTTGAAGCTTCCTTGGAGAGATCTTGTTGGGGAACGGACTTGGTGCTTGGGAGGATTTTGGGCTTTGGTCTTTGGGTCTTGCAAGTCTAGTGTTGCGGGGGAGCGCCCCCCCCCCCGATCCCACTCCCAATCTGCGCTTTGGGCGGGAGCGACTCGGGAGCGGGTTGGGAACGCGCTTCCGTTAAAAAAATTTGCGCTCATTTGCGGAGCGAAGAAGGGAGCGTCGCTTCGGGAGCGATTTTTATGTCCCGGGTTATAAAAATCGCTCCCGAAGCGACGGACGGGAGCGATTGGCGTGAAAAGAAAATCCGGCGGCAAAAAAAAAATAGTTTTTTTATATAAATTGAGGGAGGGAGGGATGAAAGGTTTCATTATCATTGTGAAAGTGAGTGAGATTGAGATTGAGAGAGGGAGATTGAGAGAGAAGAGCAAGGAGAGAGTGAGAGAGAGCAAGGAAAGAGTGAGGAGCAAGGAGCAAGAGAGTGAGAGAGCAAAAGAAAGCAAGGAGAAAGGGGAGATTGGACGCCAAAGAGGTAGGCTCTACATTGTACAATATTGAATAGAGTGTCTAGCAATTTTTTTTTTAATGTTTATTAAATTATTCCTAAATAAATAAATAAATTTTTCTCTATTTCCCATTCCCATTCCCATTCCATTTTTTTAAATTTTGCAGATTCAAAACTTCAAATTTCAAGCATCATGGTTATATTTCTTGGCATTTTCTTCTTCTTGGTTCCTTTTTTGATTATTATGGTGTTGGAGAGTAGAAAAAGGAGGGTTGAAATTGAAAATGAAGAAGGGGATGAAGAAGGGGGACAGTGTATTTGATGAAAACCCCGGTGAGGAGGAGCTGGAGGAGAGTGAACATGAATCAACTCAAAAAACCAAACAAGACCAAACCCCATTGTGGAAATATGTTAACAAGCCTGAAGCAGGGAAAGGGGGTGGAACCACTAAATTTCATTGCCCCCATTGCAACAATAATTACACAGGTTCATACACTCGTGCCAGAAAACACCTTTACAGGAAAATGTCATGGAATGGAGATAAACAAATAGGAATCAAACTTGTACAGGTGTGTCAGCAGCAGATAGAGCCAAATACATAAGGGAAGAGGAGGAAGCCCAATACAAATCTAAAAAATCAAAGGGTTTCTTTGAAGTTTGAACCAAGCTCACAATCACATGCACAAAGAACTCCTTCAGGATCCTCCCAAGGCAGTGGATATGGAGGCACAGGTTCACCAAGTTTAAGGCATAAAAACCATATCAGATTTCCTTGATGAAGGGTGTAGGAATGATGTGGATTCAAAAGTTTACAGGTTTCTCTATGCATGTGGGATACCATTCAATGTTCTTCGCTCACCTTATTGGCACCGAAATGGTTTCGGCCATAAATGATGCCCTAAAGGATACAAGAGCCCTGGGTATGACAAGGCAAGAACCGTTGGCCTTGATAATGAAAAAGCAAAAATATCACATTCTTTGAATAGAATGACAATTGCTTGGACTGAGCATGGGGTGTCCATCGTATCTGATGGATGGATAAATGTAAAAGGCAAGCCATTGATAAGTGTTCTTGTTGTGTCTGTTAGTGGTGCCATCTTTCTTTCAGCATATGATTACTCAGACAAGTTCAAGACCACCATCAACATTGTAGAACCATTACTTGAAACAATTGACCATATTGGGCCATACAATGTCATCCGAGTCATCATTGATAATGCTCCTAATTGTAAGGCAGCGGGAGCAATTATTGAGGATAAATACCCCAACATATTTTCGTCTGGGTGTTTGGTTCACACATTGAACCTTTTGATGCATGATATTGTTAAGAACAAAAACAAACATTACAAATGGATTGGTGATTTGTACAAGAAAGGCAAACAAATGATAAAATTTATTACAAAACATAGCAATACCTTGGCCTTTTCCGCAGTCACTCAAGATTGGAGTTGTTGAAGATTGCAAGGACTAGATTTGATAGCTATTACCTCACCTTCAAGCGCCTTTTGAAGGTAAGAGAGTCATTGGCTAGCATGGTATCAAGTCGACACTAGCATGTATTAAAGAAAAGGCTACAAATGCAGCTGACATGCAAGGTTTTGAACAGGTGGTGGAGGCCACTCTTGATGGTATGTTTTGGGCACGTGTCAGGCAAGTATTGGATTTCACCAAGCCCATTTATCACATGATTCGGTTTGCAGATACTGATAAACTAGTGATTGGCGAGGTGTATGAGCAGATGGATACCATGTTGGGGCAAATAGAAGATATTGTTCATAATAATGATCCCAACTTATACAAACTAATTCACAATTGTGTGTGTGTACGGTGGGATAAACTTAATGTTCCACTACATTGCTTGACGTATATCCTTACGCCAAAATACTACTCTACATCTTGGTTGGGCCAACTTGCACCAGGGGGTGGGGTTAGGGCCAAAACCCATCTAGATGAAGAGGTATCTAAAGGATATTTGGAAGCATTAGAAAAGTTGATACCTGAGAGGGAGGAATGTGCTAGTGTGCGTCTTGAACTAGGCAGATACTTCAGTTACACTGGTTTGTTTGATACCTTTCATGCAATGGAAGATAGAGACAGATTTGATGCTCTCACATGGTGGGAATCATATGGCAACCATGGACTTTTGCCAAAATTGGCAAACAAAGTTTTCTCACAGGTTGTAAATACTTCTTCTGCAGAGAGGTGTCGGAGCACCTACAGCTTCATACATAATGTAAAAAGAAACAGTCTCAATGAAAACCGCACAAAAAGCTTGGTTTATGTGCACTACAACTTGAGGTTGTTGAGTCATTACTATGATCGGGCTTATGAGGATCCAACATATAAAATTTGGGACAACCACCCAGAGGATGATAATTTGGAGGATGGCACTATACATCTTGAAGAACTAGAAGCGGAACTTATAAGAGAGGAAGATGAAGCAACAACCGTGCCACCTCCACCATCCAGTAGCGGTGCTTGAGTTCCGAGTCTTGTTTCTTTGCTGTCACCGCCTCCATCTACACCCTCACATGGAGCGCATGTGCCTTCTAGTTCTGGTTGTCGATCTGTGCGGGAGACTCCTAGAAGACCACCACGACCTGCTCATACATTAGACACTTCTCGTGGCAAGGGCCACATGTAGTAGTAGATAATAGATTTAAAGTTTACTTGTCTTTCTAGTTTCTATTGGTTTTCATAATTGTTGAGTCTTGACTCTTTCATATCATAAAGATGTTTTTTGTAAACAGTATATGACTGTGACAATTTAAGTTTGAAGTTTGAAGTTGGCAATTATAACTCATTGGTAATGATTCTGAATTATGAATATGATGCTTTGTGAAAGTTGTTTCATTTCATTTCATAATTCATTTTATAACATTTCATTTCATGTTAGATATTATTTCTTGTAATGGTTAAACTTAGCTTACAAGTACAACTTTGGTGATCAATGATGATAAATGTTATATATTGAATTTTCAATTTTGAAAGCTTGAAGTTGAAACTTTAAGATTGATGAATCATGATTCATGAGACTCAATATGTTGTAATATGTATGTTACTAACTTGTGGACGTGGTTGATGAAGATTATAACTTCTAGATGATTGATGTTATATGGTTCAATGATCAATCTATGTTTTTTTTTTATTGTTTTTTTATATCTAATTCATCATTCTACATGTTTTTGTTGACATATATGTATCAAAATATAAAATATAAAAAATATATATATTATATAAAAATCGCTCCTGGATTCACTCCCAAACCGAGAGCTTTTGAAAATGTCGTGCTCACTCCCGTTTTCGCTCCCACTCCCCACTTTCGCTCTCACTCCCAAGTAACACTATGCAAGTCTCATTGTAAAAAGATTCTATAAGAAGAGAAGCTTTCTTTTTGGGTTTTCGCCTTGGAGGCGTTTTTCCCTGGCTTGGAGCCTATATCTTGTGTACTTCGTCTCTTTGTGATCTTCATTGTTTTGGTAATCGCTTGATGAACAAGAACTAAGAAGTAATAAAAGGCCAACTAACATCACAAGTAATTATCAAGTTAAGGAAAATCATCTATAATCCACAAGTCTCTTGATCTTCCAACATAGTTTCAACGCTAAGGTGCAAGAAGGAGACTGAAGATCACATCCTAGTTGCCACTATGGCAAGGGTTTCAAGTTTCTTGGGAATCTTGTTTCATCCATTAAAGCTTGCATCCTAAAGTTGATCTCCAAGCTAGCAAAAGAAGTGATAGATGGAAGTTTATTCTCCGCTTTATTTGGCACTTTCAAGGATGAGAATGTATGGATTATTGATAGTGGTGCTTCCAGACATATGACAAGAGAATGAAGTCAACTCCAGACGTTGTTAAAAGGAACATCCTATCATTCAATCGAACGTGGAGATAAGAAGAGTTATCCAGTGAAAGGGATTGGATCTACTATGTTGGAGATAGAGTCTGCTGGAAGTATTCACCTCAGCAACATTCTATATGTTCCAGGTTTGAAGAAAAACTTACTTTCTATTTCTTGTCTAGAAGATAAGGGTGATAGAATTTCTTTTGTTGATGGCAAGGTTTTGCTTTAGGGCAAGGACTCTAGGATTCATAACAGTAGGGTAATTGGGATTCGTGAGGGGACATAATATAGACATTTTACACCTCTATCTCAAACTTTAGTTCATTTAGATGTGAACCCTTCCGAACTATGGCATAGAAGGTATGGACACCTCATTATAAGATTTTTCCATCTCTAAATCAAATGGTCAATGTCATCCCCAAATTGAAGGAAGAACATGCAGAAAATGAAGGTATGGACAACAACATTGTGCTCTACACAAGAATGTAAAGAAGGCATTTGCAAGAAGTGATACTAGATCTAAGGAAGTTTTAGATCTCATGCACTCTGATGTATGTGTTCCTATGGTAGAAAAATCTCTTGGTGGGTATCAATATTATGTGACCTTCATTGATGATTCCTCAAGGAAAACTTGGTTATACCTCCTCAAGAACAAAGATGAGGTATTCGAGAAGTTTCAAGAATTCAAGAATGAAATGGAGAACCTAACTAAAAGAAAGTTCAGGATTCAGAGGTCCGACAATGGTGGAGAATATACCTCCAAGGAACTGACAATGTTTTGTAAGGAACCATGGATTAAGAGAGAGCTAATTGTTCCCTATAATCCTTAACATAATGGCATGGCTGAAAGGAAAAACAGAACTGTTAGCTCTGCTACATATCTTTGATATTTGAGGATCAGAAATAAGCTTGGTCCTTGGTTATGCTCAAAGGAGGCCTATACTGGTCATTCTCACCTTCTCCTTTACCCCACTCATCCTCCCTTCATCTCCATTTCCCGTGCTTTTCTGTTAAAAACCAAACAAAGCTCCTTTTGCTGCAAGCCCCAAGCGCAAAGGCTAAAACCCCATAAAACGGTGCCCATATGGCTCTGCGCCTCCATAAACTCCTTGTCGTAACCCCAGTCGTTGATCTCCACCCGCCGATCTAATGGCTACCGTCGCGCCCGATAAAGCGACTTGCGCGATCGTTTCCCCGCCACCCTATCATCTTCGCCGAAGATCCAACGGCATTCGCTCTCCTCGCGTCCATGAAGTGACGAGACGTTAACGCACGATGGAGAGTGGTTTTCCTCTCTCCTCCGCCGCCACGCGTCACGCGCTGAATGGGATCGCGCGCATCCATCCTTTTACCGCCCTATGCCCTACAGCAGTGCGATCGAAACCGCTTACCGCTTAATCCTTCGTTCCCGCCCGATAACCACCACGCACCTTCATCACCCGATTATTGTTGGATCTGTCCGCCCAAGATCCAACGGCTCACGTTCATTCCGCTCCCGCTTCTTCCGATATCCCTCGCCAAGCCATCTTCGCTGTCTATCCTCCTGATCCAACGGCCGACCTTCCTCCTCCATCCAGTTTGTCCATCCGCCACGCGGTGCACGTCCCTCGACCATTCCGTGCACCTGAAGGACGAAGGCGATCAGCTCACCAGTACCAGTCGCAGTTGCTCCTCAACAACCGCATTTAATAGACAGTATGGCCGAGAAGGAAAAGGACAAAGCATTGGCATGTAACTGCATTTAGCAGTTATGGAACTTCAGGGATACGAACACTCCAGCTGCTTGAGAGGACAGCAGAGCATCCAAGGAGATCAGATTCACCCACTGAGACGAGTAAATGCACTCAGAGACTCCATCAAGCAGTTAAATGTGGTTGGTGGTCAATTATGACCCCTCCATACCTAGAATTGCCAAGCACCTTTGTAATGAAGCTCTATATATACCCACAAACAAGATGTAATGAGGGTTGATGGTTGATATTTTGATGTAAGGTCCAACTTCTGGAGACTGTAACTGCTTTCACACTTGCAGCGTCTTGTCTTCATTTTCAGCTAATAAAAGCTTCTTTTGTTGTTGATTGCTCACTTTCCATTTCTTTCCTCTTCTAAGTTGTGCCTGATATGCTATATTCCTGAACTCTTGATGTTCAGCATTAGAATAGTTGTCATACTATTTTTATGTTAAAGTCTTGTATGTATCATTGAATGAGTTATTCAGGTTTCTCTTCTTCTGGTACCAGAGAGCTATCATCCTGTTTGTGCATTGGTAGATTTGATTTGTAGACTTCTTTACTGGTTGTCGCTGGCTATCACATGGTCTTGTGCATCTGCTGGTGTGATCAGTATTCTCCATATTCACCCAATCTTAAAATTGTGAGTAGTTGGTGGTCTAAAGCCTTGTAGTCTCAGGGTGTTCACGCATGTCTGGAGTCAAGCAAAGTAGAAGTGGTTATCCGGCTTGGACAAGCATCATTCCTTCCATTCATCCATTTGCAACATTAAGTTGAATTTATATGTTACCAGGCATCTCCGAGCTACAACCTAGGAGAGTTTCTTGGAATCCTAACATAATTGGCGTTGTTGTCGAGGAGAGGAGATTGAAGCTCAGCTTCCCTGGGAGAACGACACAGCTCCAGCTTTGATGATAGACGAAGTCTGGACACATTTCTAGTTGTAATCATCTATTTGGCGACTCTACTAGAGGACCAACCTAGTGGTGACTCCACATTACAGTTCTAGCTCAGTTTGTGAGGCATACTCGGAGAAATCCTTAGAAATCACTAGCTGACCTAGTCCCTGACCCTAAGAAGATCATTAAGCAAAGAAGAGCATCACAGAAAGGAACATCAAGATCAGAAGCCTAAGCAATCTTGTGTATCTCTGCAAGGGAAGATTATAGCTGAGGATGTTCAATTTGAAGATATAGAGCCCAGCATTGTTAGTGAAGAAATACCTTCAGAGATTCATAAAGCTCCTTATTCATTTAGTTCCCCTTTGGATCTCAGTCCAAACTCCAAAGAAAGTCTCCCATACAGTCCATCATATTCCTTTGTCCCTAACATCTATTTCATTGCTTCCTACCATTCAATCTACCAGTATCCTTCCAGCTATCCTAGTCATGGCAAGCCAACAAGCACCCACAAAGATGTAAAGAATCATAGTTGCTAGGTATGGACCCTTGGTCTTGCATGTTCCTTTGAATGCCATGCCTGCAAGAGAGTATCAGAAATACATGCCCAAGTTCATTGGTACAGAGGGAGTAACAGCCAAAGAACACCTTGAGTCTTTTTATAGCTATGTTGATGACCTAGATATCAGTGAGGACGATGTGTGGATGAGAGTATTCATCCAAAGCCTTGATGGAGAGGCTAGAAAATGGTTCAGAGAACTGGCCCCTAGGTCTATAGCTGACATTGAAGCATTAGATGATGTATTTTTGAAGCATTGGGGAGATAAAAAAAACCTGCTATATTATCATACTAAGTTTGGAAATCTCAAGAGGGAAAATGGGGAATCGTTGCTTGATTTTAATAAAAGATTCGATCGTATGTATAGTAAGATACTAGCTGAAGTAAAGCCTACCCCCACCTCTGCCAAACTCACTTATGCTAATGCATTTGACTCTGATTTTTGCTTGCTGTTGAGAGAAAGAAGATGTGCCACCCTAGCCAAAATGCAGGATGTAGCCCTAGAAGTGGAATCTAATATCATGGCTGCAGAAAAGCTCAAGAGTCATAGACGGAGGTAGAGAGGTGAGGCTTCTTCTTCCTCTACTTCATCTTCAGAACCTAAAATAGACAAAATGACTAAAATGATAGTCATTGGCTGCTAAAATATCCAAGCTGAAGGTTGAGCAGAGCTCTGGAAAGGCAAGGCTTCCAAAAACATTTGCTCCAAGAAATCCAAACCCATTCAGAAGAGCAAATGAGCAATTGCAGATCATTCAGAGGGGTAAAGAAGCCGGTGAAGAACAAAGGGTTAAGGCTCCTTTCCAAAACTTAGTTATGGAGAAGGAATAGTTTGAAGAAGAGGATGAAATTCATTGCATGGAAGATAAGAGCAGCGCTGCCTTCTTGACATTGGCTACCTATGAAGAGTCATTATTCCAAGACCAAACCAGTCAAGAGTGGGACAGAGACGCTGTTCTGCAGACTGATGAGCATCAAAGATATAATCTGAGGTCAAGACCAAGCAATGTCAAGGAGAATCCTGTCCAAAGAGCTACTGTCTCCACAGAGCATCAGAACATTAAACAGAAAAGACCACCAGCTGACCCAGCCATCCTCAAAGCACTAGCTCAAGAGGTAAGAGGTCCTGAAAAGTCTCCTTCCCCTTTCAACTTTGAATCAGAAGTCCAGAAGTTAAAAATATCTGTGCCTCTGGTAGAGCTTGTAAAGAGTGAAGTTTTTAGAAAGCCTATCCTTGATGTTCTTGAGCTGAAAGCCACGCAAACCTCCATTGACTATGTCAACTTGCAAGATGACAAACCTACAGTTGTGCTTGGCCCAATGACTGAACCTGCTGATGATAATTCTCCATCATTTTATGTCTCCTTGACCATTCATGACAAAATCCTCCACAATTGCCTGCTGGACACAAGGCCAGCCACAATCTGATGCCCAAAGCTGTCATGGAAAAGTTAGGCCTTGATATTACCAAACCTTATCATGATTTATTCTCATTTGATTCAAGAAAGGTGAAATGTCTGGGATTGATCAAAGACCTGGCCATTACCCTAACTCAGTTGCCCATGAAGAGCATGATGATGGACATTGTGGTAGCAGATGTTCCTCCCAAGTTTGGCATGCTGCTGTCCAGAGGATGGATTAAGAGACTAGGTGGGACATTACAAAATGACTTATCTTATGCCACTGTCCCAGTCTATGGGGTAGAAAGCAGGAGATTATACAGAGAAGCACAGCTGGCCTACATCATCAGTGATGAGAAGAATCCTTCTAATCATCCTATCTACGCTGTGGACACTGACTTTGGAGCATGTATTCTCCAAATAGAAGAATCTCAGAAGGCCTCAATGCAGCTCAAGAAACTAATAGTCCAAGCCTTGGGAGAGCAAGGAAGTCAGGTTTGGGAGATGTTTTTTGATGGAGCATGTTCAAGGGAAACTGCAGGAGCAAGGGTGGTGCTGATATCTCCAAAACGGGAAAACACACATCTGTCTTTTAAGCTGGCTTTCCAAGTCATCAACAATATAGCAGAGTATGAGGCTATGATATTGGGCCTTAGTGCAGCTAAAGACAGAGGAATCAGAAGCATAAAGGTGTTTGGATATGCTGATCTTATCATTCAGCAAATGAACAAAACATTTCAAGCAAAGCACCCAAGGCTGAAAGCATATAGAGATGAGGTATGGAGACTTAAAGATTCTTTTGATAGTTTTTGTATCTCACATATCCCTAGAGTAAAGAATCAGCTTGTCAATTCCCTTGTTGTGTCTGCTAGCATGTTTATCCCTCCTATCCCAGACTAGTTTATGAAGTTCAGATGAAATATAGACCACCCTTGCCTGATAATGTCCAGCATTGGAAAGTTTTTGAGGATGATGATGAGGTAAAAAGGTTTCTGCAAGTCATTGATGAATTCTCTGAAATGCAAATTTATCAAGAGAATGAAGCTTTGGAGGAAAACCCCTAGCCCCAGCTTAGAAACAAAATTGGCAAGGATAGCATAGTCCAGCTACCCAACAATCATATACCTAAAGGTCTAGTTCCCTTAGAAAAGTTGTTTGACCAGAATGATGTGCCTAATAAAGCTGCCCAAAAAGAGGATCAATTTGCAGTCCATAGGCATAATTTAGCGAGTCCAGAGCATCCAAGGTATATAAATCTGTCCACCCATCCGTCTGCTGCCCAAAGTTCTGAGTACTGCAATTTAATGAAGCAATTTGCTGATGTTTTTGCCTGGGAATATAGTGACCTAAAAACATATGACAAAAAGATCATCCACCATAAAATTCCTTTAGAGAAAGACACCATCCCTTTTAAGCAGAAACTGAGGCCCATAAATCCTTTGCTCCTCCCTCTGATTGAAAAAGAAATCAAGAAGTTACTGGCTGCCAAAATCATAGTTCCCCTGAGATATTCAAAGTGGGTAGCCAACTTGGTAGTTGTGAGGAAGAAAAGTGGAGAAATTAGGGTCTGCGTTGATTTCAGAAACTTAAACAAATGCTCTAAGAAAGACAATTATCCTCTACCCAAGATGGACCATTTGCTGCAGAAGGTCTTAGGAGCCAAAGTGATGTCTTTCCTGGATAGATTTTCAGGATATAACCAGGTTGTTGTACATCCAGATGACCAAGAGAAGACTGCATTCACCACTCCTTGGGGCACTTTTATGTATTCCAAGATGCTTTTTGGGCTGATGAATGTTGGAGCCACCTTTCAGAGAGCTATGGATATAGCATTTGTAGGAGAGAAGGATAAGTTTGTCCTTATCTACCTAGATGATATAACAGTGTACTCCAGCAACCATCAAGATCATTTGTAGCATTTGAAGAAAGTGTTTCTGAAGTGCAGAAGGTTTGGGATTTCAGTCAATCCTAAAAAGTCACAATTTGTTTTAGAACAAGGCAAGTTGTTAGGACATGTTGTGTCTGCTGCAGGTGTCAGAATTGACCCAGAAAGAGCAATACAGACCTTGTCTGTCCCGAGATCAAAGAAGTATATTCAGTCCTTTCTGGGCAAGATAAATTTTGTAAGGAGGTTTATTCCAAATTTTGCAGAACTTGTAAAACACATTACCTCCATGTTGAAAAAGGGGTCAGAAATCAAATGGACTGATGCAGCAAGAAGATCTTTTGAATCCATCAAGAGAGCTATTATGGAAGCTCCTACTTTGATCAGCCCATATTGCAGCAAGGAGTTCCATATATTTTCGTTTGCCTCTGATGACACCCTTGCAGCAGTTTTGTTGCAAGCAGATGAGGAAGGTTCAGAACATCCAGTGGCATTTTTTAGCAAAACCTTAAGAGATGTTGAGTTGAGGTATGATATCATTGAAAAACAAGCATATGCTCTTATCAAATCTTTGAAAGCTTTCAGAGTTTACATTTTGTATTCCAAGGTAATTGCATATGTACCCTATGCTTCAATAAAAGATGTCCTAACGCAACCAAATGCTGACGGGAGAAGGGCTAATTAGATTGCAAAGCTTATTGAATTTAACATAGAAATTGAAGCCCACCAATCTTGTCAGAGGTCAGGTCCTCGCTAGATTAATGGCTGAAGAAAATTACAGAATGCTGGACATGAATTTGATAAGCATAAATTTAGAGGATGGTCAGGTAGAAGGGGAGACAGTTGAATCAGGGCAAAGTCAGTCATTGGCAGCAAATCTAGCTTCTTGTGAATGGTATTCTACAATAGCTCAATTCTTGCTGAAGCTAGAAGTTCCTCCAGGCCTTAGTTCTAACCAAGCCAAAACTACTAAGCTCAGGGCAGCTAAATATCACATCCATAAAAATCTGCTCTATTGGAGGGACTCCTCTGGAATTCTGTTGAGGTGTCTGGACAAGGAACAATCCATGGAGGTCATGCACCAGTTTCATTCCAGCATATGTGGAGGACATCACTATTGGAAAACTACAGCCCATAAGATCCTCAAAGCTGGCTACTATTGGCCCACCTTATTCTCTGATGTCTTTTATTTTGTTAAATCTTGTGACAGGTGCCAAAGATTTGAGGGGAAACAGCAATTGAAATCCCTGCCCTTAAAACCCATACATGCTAGTGGCCCTTTTCAGCAGTGGGGCTTGGATTTCATTGGAGAAATCAATCCACATTCCAGTGGCCAGCACAGATGGATCTTAGTAGCCACAGATTACTTCACTAAATGGATTAAGGCCATCCCTACCAGAAAGGTTGACCATCATGTGGTCATGAGGTTCTTGACAGAGAATATCTTCAACAGATTTGGTTGTCCACATAAATTAGTTACAGACAATGCAACAGCCTTCAGGGCAAAAGAATTGGTGGACATGTGTGACTCAATGAGCATTAAGCTAGTTCATTCCACCTCATACTACTCCCAAGGAATGGTCTAGCAGAATCTTCCAACAAGAGCCTGATAAAGATAATTAAAAAGTTGTTGGAAGACAACAAAAAGAATTGGGATTCTAAGCTCACTGTGGGTTGACAGAGTAACCACCAAGAAATTCACAAGGAATTCTCCATTCAAACTGGTATATGGCACTGAGGCTATATTCCCAATTCAGTGAACCCTCCCTGTGGCAAAGTTCTTGCAAGAAGAGCAGAATGAGGAAGAAGACATGGCAAAAAGGATCACTGATTTAGCAGAGGTACATCAAATCAGAGAACAGTTGGTTGAGAAGTCTGCAGCACATCAAAAGAGGATCAAGGAAGCCTTTGACAGGAGGGAAAAAACAGATAAGTTTCAGGTTGGAGGCTTGGTTCTTAAGTGGGATGCACTGAAAGAGAAGAAAGGCAACCATGGAAAGTTTGATGCCCTATGAACGGGACCTTTTGTCATCACTCAGATCCAAGGGAACAATACTTTCATGCTGCAAAGTATGGAAGGAGAGACAGCTTTTGATGGCCCAGTTAATGGGCAATTTTTCAAAAATTATATTGTTTAAGGTCTTCAGGCCTTAAAGTTGTAAATATGTTGTTTTATTAGTTTAGGTGTAAGCTTAATTAGACTCCATGCCCAATGGAACACTAGGAAATTTTGCTCATCTGGTTTTGACAGGAAAGGCATTGGTCTACAGTTCTTGAGACCTCACAGGGAGGATCTCATCCCCAGAAGGAGCAGGGTTAGCTCTGCTGCATATCTTTGATATTTGAGGATCAGAAATAAGCTCGATCCTTGGTTATGCTCAAAGAAAGCCTATACTGGTCATTCTCACCTTCTCCTTTACCCCACTCATCCTCCCTTCATCTCCATTTCCCGTGCTTTTCTATTAAAAACCAAACAAAGCTCCTTTCGCTGCAAGCCCCAAGCGCAAAGGCTAAAACCCCATAAAACCACGCCCATATGACTCTACGCCTCCATAAACTCGTCGTCGTAACCCCAGCCGTTGATCTCCACCCGTCGATCTAACGGCTCCCGTCACACCCGATAAAGCGACTTGCGTGATCGTTCCCCCACCACCCAATCGTCTCCGCCGAAGATCCAACGGCATTCACTCTCCCCACGCCCACAAAGTAACGAAATGTTAACGCGCGATGGAGTGGTTTTTCTCTCTCCTCCGCCGCCACTCATCACGCATTGAATGGGATCGCGCGCATCTGTCCTTTTACCGCCCTATGCCCTACGGCGGTGCGATCGAAACCGCTTACCGCTTAATCCTCCATTCCCACCCAATAACCACCACACGCCTTCATTGCCAGATTACCGTTGGATCTGTCCGCCTGAGATCCAATGACTCACGTTCATTCCGCTCCCACTTCTTCTGATATCCCTCACCAAGCCATCTTCGCCATCTATCCTCCCGATCCGACGGTCGACCTTCCTCCTTCATCCAGTTCGTCCATCCGCCATGCAGTCCACGTCCCTCGACCATTTTGTGCACTTGAAGGACGAAGGCGATCGACTCACCAGTACCAGTTGCAGTTGCTCCTCAACAACCGCATTTAACAGACAGTATCGCTGAGAAGGAAAAGGACAGAGAATGAGCATGTAACTGCATTTAACAGTTATGGAACTTCAAGGATATGAACACTCCAGCTGCTTGATAGGACAGCAAAGCATCCGAGGAGATCAGGTTCACCCACTGGGACGAGTAAACGCACTCATAGACTCCATCAAGCAGTTAAATGCGGTTGGTGGTCAATTATGACCCCTCCACACCTAGAATGGCCAAGCGCCTTTGTAATGAAGCTCTATATATACCCACAAACAAGATGTAATGAGGGTTGATGGTTGATATTTTGATGTAAGATCCAACTTCTGGAGATTGTAACTGCTTTGACACTTGCCGCGTCTCGTCTTCATTTTCAGCGAATACAAGCTTCTTTTGCAGTTAATTGCTCACTTTCCATTTCTTTCATCTTCTAAGTTGTGCCTGATATGCCATATTCCTGAACTCTTGATGTTTAGCATTAGAATAGTTGTCATCCTATTTCTGTGTTAAAGTCTTGTATGTATCATTGAATGAGTTATTCAGGTTTCTCTTCTTCTGGTGCCAGAGAGCTGTCATCCTGTCTGTGCATTGGTAGATTAGATTTGCAGACTTTTTTACTGGTTGCAGCTGGCCATCACATGGTCTTGTGCATCTGCTGGTGTGGTCAGTGTTCTCCATATTCACCCAATCTTAAAACTGTGAATAGTTGGTGGTCTAAAGCCTTGTAGTCTGGGGGTGTTCACGCATGTCTGGAGTCAAGCAAAGGAGAAGTGGTTATCTGGCTTGGACAAGCATCATTCCTTCCATTCATCCATTTGCAACAATAAGTTGAATTTATATGTTACCAGGCATCTCCGAGCTACAACCTAGGAGAGTTTCTTGGAATCCTAACAAGAACAATTAAAGAATGTGTAAGAGTTATGCTTCATGATCAAGATCTCCCTCAATTCCTATGGGGAGAAGCATGTGTAACTGTTGTCTACCGGTAGACCCCAAGTCCTCACAAGATTCCCAACAACATAACTCCGGAAGAACAATATATAGGAAAGAAGTGTTGAAGAATCTAGGGCAATTAGGTGTAGTGTGATTCTTTTTGACTTGATAACAATTTGTGAAGCACTTTTACAATTATCTTAGCTTGATCTTCTTCTTATTATTAGTGAGTGTGTTTCATCAAACTGGTACCAAAAACATAAAAACAAGAACATAGATGTTGAATCTCTGCCAGGGCCAAAACCTCTCTCTTAGAGAGGAAAACCCTTAGGAAATTTTCTCTTATTGAAGCTTCTTATTGATCAATGCCAAACCCTAGACCCTTGACTAAGATGTCCTCCAAGCACAAGTCAAGTCCTTCCTCTTTTCTTCACTTGGTTCCCCAACACATAGACTTCCTCCTTCTGGCACTTTGCTCCCCAGCACTTTGTCCTCTTTCTTTGTTTCTTGTCTAGGGATAGACCTTTCCTGAGTGAGTCTTCTAGATGAGATGTTCCTCTTCTATCCTTTGCTCAAGTAGACTTCTTCTTTTGTTGACCAAACGAGATCCTTCTTGAGATATGGGTGTATGACTGTACTGTTGTTCTGCTGCCCTAGTTTTCCCACGTGTGGAGGGTGCCTTAGTGAATTAGGGTCCTTTCACCTTCGCTAGAGAGAGAGACTTCTTCACTTGACTTGGGAGGCCTTGTAGGCCTAATATCTAGCCCAAGCACCAATGAATCTTGAACTAAAATGACACTACTGTTATATCTGCAACCTGTCCTCCTCCTCTTCACACGTGTCACTGTTTCTAGCCCTAGAAACAGTCCTCTACCTTCGTTGAGTTTCCTCCTTCCTTCGTTGCACTTTTGGGGACCCTTTAGACTTGCTTCTCCTTCCTTTTCTCGACTTATCTCATCATTGATTTTAGAGCTTTCATTATTCACTTTATGAGGGACTGGACAGCCTCTATATATAGAGGATTGTCCCCCCTCTAGACCGATGTTAGGCCGACATTCTGTCTTCAGGCCAACCTGACCATATCTTCATTATTTTCTTCGTTTTGCTTCTTTTGGAGGATGTTGCTAAAGGGAGAGGACTTGCACTTGTCTTGGAGGTATTCCTTTGACCTTATAAATAGTGTAACATGCCCTCTAAGGGTCTTATATAAATATATTGACCTTTTGACTTCCTGAAAGCACTTAACCGTGCGCTTGACCTACTTCAATGAGCAAGAAACTCATTGACAAATAATATAAAAATAATATTTCTTTTCTTGAATAAATACAAATATCAAAAGTACATTTATGAAGACCAAACCTAGTTACACTTTCTTCAATAGGTATTCATACAATATTACAAGGTGTTTGGTTATGTTTCAATCTTGAAGAATTCACATAAGAGAAACCCGATTTGCAATCCATCTATTATACAATCATAATAACCAACATTATTTCCACAACAAGGCCTTGACTAACAGCTCTATCTCTCAATAGATCAAAGCTCAATGTTGGCGAGACCAATGACTTATAAACACCTTAGTCATTGTCTCTCTGGGTACATACCCACCGGGGTGTTCATTGAGTATGACCTTCTAGGACTATTCTTGTCTCGGGTTCCCAACCCTCAAAGAATATCGATCCTCTTGCCTACTCTTGTCTTGGATGCCCTACACATCCTCAAAGAGTATCAGATGCCAGATGATTACCCAATCCTCCCATTCTTTCTTCCCAAATGAAGACAAGAATGTTGTGTCTACCTTGTGTCTACATTTCCATTCATGGCCTTCATCTAGACTTACGGTTGTTGGTCTCGGTCTATTGCATGATACATGAAATGGAAAAACACAATTGTCACTCCTTTGTAATCAGGGGTGATCCAAAACTCCCTCTTGATCAGGGACCTGTCAGAGCTCCCTCTTAATTAAGGACTCTTTCATTCATCAACAACTTCTTCTTCATGGGTCCTTCAGCTGCTTGATCTCCTTCCTTTCTTTGATGTCATGAAGTCTTTGTTAGAACCTCTTCTAGGTAGGGCACCATCCATCGATCACTTTCCTTCCTGGTTTGTCATGTCATTGCTTCCTTTGTGGAAAGTGGCCTCCTTGTCATACATCAGGTTTACTTGTCATCTAGCTACTCCTTTGTCATTTGTCCATGCTTCGGAATACTCTTCTCATGGATGCTTCGTCATACTTGCTTGTTTACATGCTTCAACCTAGTAGCCCATCACGACTTCATCCTGATATTGGTTCAACATTGCTTTTGCTTTTGCTAGTTGGCTTCTTCATCATGACACCTTTTGTAGAGTAGAATTAGTTATCTGTACCTTTCATATCTCCAAGGCCTTCATAGGTGTCAAGGGTCCTTCCTTCCTTTATCAAAGTTTTCCTACCTTCTTTCAAGAGACATCTTCAAAGTATCTTGTCAAATAGTGATTCTCGGTGATCATGGTGTTCTGCACATGCTTAATCTCTTTCTTCATTTGCTTCTCTTTGGATAAATTGGTCAACCACCTTATGCTCCTTGTGAGAGCACTTCTTCATCGCTTGCTTCCTGGACTAGCCAGCATTTCTTCTTGCTTATTAGTCAGCAACCTTATACTCCTTATGTGAGCATATCCTTTTGTTGACCTTTATTGCATTGTAGTACATGCCTTCGAGCATTTTATTGGTGAAAGTGATTCTTTCCTACTTGATCATGTTATAGAACTATTCCCATGACTCAATAATATACAAGCGATAATATGACTAAACTTTGATGCATACATACCTCATCTTGATTCTCCTTTGATCATCTTAGCTTCATTTGGTTGTCCTTGGTGTGGCCCTTTTTGCTTCATCTTAGCTTGTCTGCATAAAATCTTTTTCTTGAATCCCATGAATGGGGTTCCCAATGAGACATCTGCTTTGGTTCATGAACCTTCTTTTGAAGATTCCATCATAGGATATTAAAGACCCTTGCCTTGCAAATGTTTCTTTTCTTTTGATGATGGAGGTCTTCTAAGATTCTTAATTATGATCAATTTTCTTTCACCGTGGATGAGGTCCCATACTAGGTATGTTCCTTCTACATGAATATCTTGAGCTATATCTACCATGCTCCTATATTCTAGAAGATATCTCTAACCATGCATTTTGTTCTCATTATAAATGCTACTTCTACATGAGTATCTAGAACTCTATGTACTACCTGCGTCTAGATTCTAGAAGATGTTTTTAGCCATGTAATTTTATTTTATCCCTACATTCTCCTATCCTACTCAAAACCTTGAAAGAAGACTTGAAGTAAAGTGCTTGACTTAGTCATAGTAGAGATCTGGAGGATCTTCCTTCTTTTTCTTCTTTTCTTCTTCTTTCACCTCTTGAGCCATGTGAGGTTCTTCCCTCTTTCCTTTGATGTTGTTGTCCTTCTTAAGCTTAGGACAATTCTCTTTGTATCTAGAACTCTATGTACTACCTACGTCTAGACTCTAGAAGATGTTTTTAGCCATGTAATTTTATTTTATCCCTACATGCTCCTATCCTACTCAAAACCTTGAAAGAAGACTTGAAGTAAAGTGCTTGACTTAGTCATAGTAGAGATCTGGAGGATCTTCCTTCTTTTTCTTCTTTTCTTCTTCTTTCACCTCTTGAGCCATGTGAGGTTCTTCCCTCTTTCTTTTGATGTTGTTGTCCTTCTTAAGCTTAGGACAATTCTCTTTGTAGTGTCCATATTCTTGGCATCCATAGCATTGGATTTTGGACATGTATTTGTTTGTTCTCCGTGGACCAAATTTGCCAAATTTTCCCTTTCTCTTGGCCATGGTAGCAAATGCTTGCTCCTTTGATCCCACATCTTCCTTTGCTTTAAGTCTAGTTTCCTTTGTCTTGCATAGAGACCACATTTCACTGAGTGTGGTTGCTTCCTTCTTGCAATATATGCTTGATGTGAAGTTGCCCCAATCCTCAAGTAGAGCATTGAGTACTACAGTTGTCATTTCTCTATCAAACATGACTTCCCCAAGCTCTTGAAGTTGATCC
>APFE030581520.1:133254-161067 GCA_000404065.3 Pinus taeda
GTCTCATCCTTATTGTACTTGGCTAAGGCTTGGGTTTGTTCCTTAGCAGGGATAGTGATATTCCCTTTGACATGTTCTGAAAGTTCATTCTCCTTGAGAAGTAAACCAGTGCTCTTCTTCCATGCAAGAAAGTTATTGGTACCTACAAATTTGTTGCTTTCCTTGCCAAAAGACACTGATGTATATTCAGAAGGGGACATATACTTACTTGATAGATTTTGAAATGTAGTGGATTTGCTTTTTCCTTGAAGACTTGATGGCTTGCCTTCCTAGGATCTTGATGTTCTTCAAGTTGCCTTCTCCAAGTGGACTTGCTTGATGATGAGATTTGCTTGGTGACTTGTAGATGATGTAGGTCCCTCTTTGATCTTCTCTTCTTTGTAGGTGCCTTTGTGTAAGGCTCTTCTTCTAGCTTTGTAGTCTCCCCTGATGAATGATAGATGATAGACCTTCTTGTCCTTGATGTGATAGAGACTTCTTAGCTTGATGCTTCAACTTTTGTAGATGTCCTTCCTTGATGAGTGTTCTTGAGATGCTCTTTCCTTGATGTGTCACCTTAGCTTCGATACCATGTTGAAGAATCTAGGGAAATTAGGTGTAGTGTGATTCTCCTTGACATGATAACAATTTGTGAACCACTTTTAGAATTAACTTAGGTTGATCTTCTTATTATTAGTGAGTGTGTTTCATCAAATTGCTACCAAAAACATAAAGACAAGAACAAAGATGTTGGCTCTCTACCAAGGCCAAAACCTCTCTCTTAGAGAGGAAAACCCTTTGGTAAGTTTCTCTTATTGAAGCCTCTTATTGATCAATTCCAAACCCTAGACCCTTGACTAGGATGTCCTCCAAGCACAAGTCAAGTCCTTCCTCTTTTCTGCACTCGATTCCCCAACACATAGACTTCCTCCTTTCGGCACTTTTCTCCCCAGCACATCGTCCTCCTTTGTTTCTTGCCTACAGATAGACCTTCCTTGAGTGAGCCTTCTAGATGAGATGTTCCTCTTCTATCCTTTGCTCAAGCAGACTTCTTCTTTTGTTGACCAAACGAGATCCTTCTTGAGATATGGGTGTATGACTATACTGTTCTTATGTTGCCCTAGTTTTCCCACGTGTGGAGGGTACCCTTAGTGAATTAGGGTCCTTTCACCTTCGCTAGAGAGAGAGACTTCTTCGCTTGACTTGGGAGGTCTTGTAGGCCTAATATCTAGCCCAAGCACCAATAAATCTTGCAATGAAATGATAATGCTATTATATATGCAATTTGTCCTCCTCTTCACACGTCTGACAGTTTCTAGCCCTAGAAACAGTCCTCTACCTTCGCTGAGTCACTGAGGGACCCTTTAGACTTATTTCTCCTTCCTTTTCTGAGCTTATCTCTTCACTGATTTCAAAGCTTTCGTTATTCACTTTATGAGGGAGTGGATAGCCTCTATATATAGATTGTCCCTCTTTTAGGTCGACGTTAGGCCAACATTCTTTCTTCAGGCCGACTTGACCATATCTTCATTATTTTCTTCGTTTTGCTTCTTTTGGAGGGCGTTGCTGCAGGGAGAGGACTTGCACTTGTCTTGGAAGTATTCCTTTGACCTTATACATAGTGTAATGTGCCCTCTAAGGGTCTTATATAAATATATTGACCTTTTGACTTCCTAGAAGCACTTAACCATGTGCTTGACCTACTTCAATGAGCAAGAAACTCATTGACAAATAATATAAAAATAATATTTCTTTTCTTGAATAAATATAAATATCAAAAGTACATTTATGAAGATTGAACCTAGTTACACTTTCTTCAACAAGAAGTCGAGTGTGGATCATCTTCAAATATTTGGATGTCCTGTTTATATACGTATACCAAAGAACAAAAGGAAGAAGTTGGATCCTACAAGTATGAAGGGCATCTTTGTTCGATGTAGTGCTTCATCAAAATCTTATAGAATCTATATAAAGGAGGATCGTCGGATAGAAGTAAGAAGGGATGTCATCTTTGATGAAAGTATAGCTTACAAGAAATCAAAAGATGTTCCAGTTGATTCTAATGAAGAAGAGATACCTATCTTTGAGGATATCTCGAAAGACAATGTTGGTCAAGATCCGACATCAACTCAAGAAGATGTTGAAGGTCCTAGTGAGCCTGTGCAGCAAGTAATTGTTCTTGAAAATCAAAAGAGGCCTACTTGGTTAAGAACTACTCTATAAGAAGCATAAGGACACACAGCAAAGGGGACCTTTAGAAAGTAAAACACTGAAAAGGTATTCTGGATATGCAACATATATGACAAAGTTCATTGCAGTTGAACCTTCCTCCTATGAGGAATGCGATGAAGGAAGAATACCAATCAATTATGAAGAATGATGTCTGAGAAATTGTTCCTAGGCAAAGTGGCAAATTTATAGTCCCTTCAAAATGGATATATAAGATAAAGCATGTTGCGGATGGGAGCATTAATAAATACAAAGCAAGGTTTGTAGCAAGAGGCTTCTCACCGAAAGAAGGTATTGATTACCAAGAAACCTTTGCTCCTATAGCTAGATATACAACAATTAGATTGCTTGTTTCTTTGGTTGCTACTATGGGATGGAACATCCATCTTATGGATGTTAAGGCAACTTTTCTAAATGGGACTATTGATGAAGAGGCTTACATCGAGCAGCCTCAAGGATTTGAAATAAATCAGAGGGACACTCATGTCTGCAAACTAAAGAAAGCTCTATATGGCTTAAAGCAAGAACCTAGAGCTTGGTATGCAAGAATGGATGCATAACTATTGAGACTTGGTTTTGCAAAGAGTTCTGCAGATCCTAACTTATACATTAGGGTGGTCGAAGGTGAACCAGTCATCAAACTATTATATGTGGATGACTGACTTGTTACAGGTGTAGAGCATCGAATTCAGGAATGCAAGAAGCAGTTAGCAGTCGAGTTTGATATGAAGGATCTTGGGATTATGCATTATTAATTGGGACTAGAAGTTTGGCATAAGCCAAGTGAAATATATCTCGTGTTGAAGAATCTAGGGCAATTAGAGCTAAAGAGATTCCTCTAGTCATGATAACTATTTGTGAGGTGTTTTTAACTTTTTCATCTTACCACAATCTTCACTTGTTATTATAATTAAAGTGTGTCTTCTTTAGTTCATCAAATAGCTACCAAAACAAAGAGACAATAACACACAATGTTGGCTTTCTGCCAAGGCCAAAACCTCTCCCTCTTGGAGAAGAAAACCCGCACAAAATTCTTCTTATAGAGATTCCAATTGACGAATACCAAGACCATGACCCTTGACCTACTATGCCCTTCCAAGACCAAGACACGAATCCTCTTCTTTGTCATTGTTGAGATCATCATAATAGCTGCAACACTGAGGCCATCACTACTGCACCACCGAGATCATTACTACTTGCATCACCGAGGCCATCATTGTGATCATTACTTCTGCAACATTGTTGCACTTTCATCGGGATCATTGTTGATCCTTCACATGACACTTGTTTCCCCTTCACTATAACAACGATATATATATATATTTGAGAGCTGCACCGAGATCTTCATCAAAATTATGACCTTGAACCTATTACAATCATGACTGAGATCATGATTACCATCGTCCAGAATACATGCTGAGACAGAGTGTCACTATTGGATAACAAAGATTCTTCTCATTGCAACGATGCCTAAACTGTGACTATGTCTAGAGAGTATGCCAGGAGTGTATTACGGAGATCCTTCTCCTCACAACAACGCCTAGACTGTGACTACGTTTGAGGTAGTGATCATCAAAACAGTGAGGAGGCCGAGACACAAATATGTTTTCAATCGAAAGTATGACCTTCCTGTACCCATCCGAAAATCTGAGTTTTGTGCTCTGTTGTACCCATCCGAAAGTTACAGGAATCCAAGTTTTGTGTCCTTCCTTCTGCACAAACCCTAATGGGGTATATATAATGGTTCGTCTTCCATATTTAGCCGATGTGTCATTGTGAATCGTTGTGTCTATTTCTTTGAGCCGACATGACTGTTCTTAATTCATTTTTGTTGGCCGACCTAAGAAGAGGATTGTGCTTGTCATTTGGAGGGCTACTTGACATTGTTTATGACACAAATATATTTTTTGCATGCTCAAGAAGAGTTGCTTCATACATGACTTGACCTTTTGACATTATGACAAATCCTAAAGACATCAAGAAGAAGTCTTTGACCTGTGAATGACATTTCTTGCTCATGAAACCCATGCAGCAAGGCATACAAAAAAATAATTTTATTCTCTTTTATTACATTATTTACATTAGTCATAATTAAAGGTCATTATGAAGACCGAATCTAGTTACATTTTCTTCAACATCTTGTTCATGGTAAATATGTGATCAAGGTTCGTTAGAAATTTGGCATGATGGACAGCACGCCTTTGATGACTCCTATGATTACCAATCTAAAGAAGTTGAGGAGTTTAGATTCAAGTCTGGTAGATCCTACTTGCTACAGACAGTTGATTGGGTCCCTGATGTATTTGGTAAACACCAGACCTGACATTTGTTTTGCAATAAATGTCCTCAGTCAGTTTTAGATGGAGCCAAAGCATGACCATTGAATAGTAGCCAAACACATCTTAAGATACTTGCACAGAACCATACATCATTGCCTCCAATATAATTGTAATGTGATCAAACTCATGGGATATACAGATTTTGATTGGGGTGGTGTTAGAATATAATCCTAACATCTACATTTATTTTTTAGCCTAAGTATCCTTGACTTAGCCACATGCACTAAAAATCATGTTCACACTTGGTTTTTGGTAAACTAGATCGGTGGACCAACTTTCCCTTGTTTTTTTTCCTTTAAAGGCTTAATATTATGGAAATATTGGTCCAACCACTTTCCTAAACCATTTAAACATCTAAGTACATGTTCACACCTAACCACACCTCATTCAGTTGAGTTATTTGAGGATTGGCACCCCACATGAAGATTCCCCCTTAAATCAAGGGATTTAGTCCACCGGACCATTTTAGCATGTTTTAAAGTTGCCTTCCTTGGGAAATGCACCCCTCCTCATGCTTTCCTCGTGGTTGATAGTTGGCATAGGTTGTCTTGAGTCATTGTTGCTATTTTAAGCTGAGCAACCAAACCTCTAATCCCAAAGGGAGGTGGTTATATAGAATTTGCCGAATCTAGAAAACTAGAAAAAAAAAGTAGTAAAAAACTAGAAAAGGCTAAAAAAGCTAAAGGGAGGCCTAAAATAGCAACAATGACTCAAGACAACTTATGCCAACTATCAGCCACGAGGAAAGCATGAGGAGGGGCGCATTTCCCAAGGAAGGCAACTTTAAAACATGCTAAAATGGTCTGGGGGACCAAATCCCTTGATTTAAGGGGGAATCTTCATGTGGGGCACCAATCCTCAAATAACTCAAGTGGATGAGGTGTGGTTAGGTGTGAACATGCACTTATATGTCTAAATGGTTTAGGAAAGTGGTTGGACCAATATTTCCATAATATTAAGCCTTTAAAGGCAAAAAACAAAGGAAAGTTGGTCCACCGAGCTAGTTTACCTCCTCTCTTGAATATTAGCAAATTACTTGTGTTTAATTTAACTAGAATTCTAGATCTATCGAATTTTCTGCAGGAATTCTACATGGTATCAGAGCTAGTTCGAATCTAGTGGATTGTACACGGTTTTATTTGCAGGTATAGATCATCAGGAAGCGCAGCAAGCAGCAATGGATCATCTCCTTCAGCCCACAAAACTCATTCTAAATCCTTTCAATTACTTCGAATGGAAGACAGAGATTACTCTACTCCTCTGAAGCAAAGGGCTTTACAGGGTAACAATGGGAACGGAGACTGAACCGACTTCTACAGCAGTGAAGATCAAGTATTTCAATAAATTAGATGAAGCAATTGGGTTGATATGCCTATTAATTTCCAAAGAACTCCTCTTTCATGTCAACGGAGCCACTACTCCTGATGTGGTCTGGACCACATTGGAAGGACTATTCAGCAAGCAAGATGAAATGAGAGTGCATCAACTGAAGAATGAACTCATATCCCTTAGTCCAACTCATTTCAGTAACCTGCAAGAATACTTCACCAAGTTTAAATCCCTCCTCATTGAACTTGATGCATGTGGAGTCAAGAAAGAGGAAGATCAACTCATCCTTTCGATTCTCTCTAAATTAGGCCCTGAATATTCCGTATTTTTATCGTCTTTTCAAGCATCTAAATTGACTCGGGAAAAATGGAAAATAACTCCATTGAATGACTTCATTGCAGCATTGACTCAAGAGCAAGCTAAATTAGTCCAAATGGGTGCCATCAAGCATTCAAAGAACCAAGCACTTGCGGCTACTGATGCTCCAAAGAGCAGTGGAAGAGACAAGCAAAAAGGGAAGGGTAAATTTAATGAATCGAAGAAGGAAAGGCCTGTACAATCTTCAGAGAGCTCTTCTTTGCCTTAGGGTAAGAAGAAGAAGGAAAGAACACTTTGCAGCTACTGTTCCAAAGGTTTTCATCCCGAAGAAAATTGCATGAGGAAAACAATCAATGAAATGGCTAAACAATTGCAGCAGCACAATTTCACGGTGCCCGAGAATGCAAAGAAGAAGGATGATGATAGAATGGGAGATGGGAGAGGGAGAGCACGAGATGGTCATGCTTTAATGGCTGTCACATCCACTCCAACAACTTGGATCCTTGATTCAGGTGCATTGAACCATATGGCTGCATCAAAAGATGAATTTTCCTCCATCGAAGAAAGCACCAGATCCCCAATTTACTTGGGAGATGCCACACCCGCAAAGGCGTGCAGAGAAGGAATTGTAGACCTTGAAGGGGGTTGCTTCACAAATGTGCTTCATGTTCCCTCACTGTCCGCAAATCTTCTCTCGATATATCAGATCACTCATTCCGGCTCTGGAAGGAAGGTGGAGTTCACTCCGGACTCTACAGTGATTACCGACATTTCCATGGGCTCACAACTTGCACATGGAATTGCAGATCACAGTTCTCATTTGTATTTCTTCTCCCACTCTATTCTTGAATCTATTAGCACTGTATTTCTATCACAATCTAATGATATCAGCAGGTTATGGCATGAAATATTTGGGCATCTAAACTATAAGTACTTGCATCAACTCAGCAAGGAAAACATGGTAGAAGGATTGCCCACTATTAAATTCACAAGCGATGTATGTCAAGGATGCATTCTTGGCAGGCATCCGGAGCAAAAGTTTGACAAAGGGAAGGCACAGAGAGCTTCTTCACCTCTTGGGCTGATTCACAGTGACATCATGGGCCCATTCCCGCAGCCTTCAATCAATAAGGCTCGATATGTACTCACCTTCATAGATGATTCCTCTTGCTTTACTTGGATATTTTTCTGAAATTAAAATCAGAAGTATATGAATGCCTTATAGAATTAAAGCACTTGCTGAGAATGAGTCTAGGTGTAAGATTAAGATACTCCGTACTAATAATGGGGGGGAGTATGTCAACAAAGATGTGCAGCAACTTTGTATTGATGCAGGTATACAGCTACAACACACAGTGCCCTATACACCACAGCATAATGGTGTCGTGGAGAGGAAAAACCGGTCGTTAAAAGAGATGGCCAATTGTATGCTACAGTCAAAATCATTAGCTCCTAAGTTATGGGTTGAAGCTATTAATTATGCAGCGTACATTCAGAACCGCATTCCTCACAAAGCACTCAAAGGCACCACTCCATTTGAATGTTGGACCGATAAGAAACCGAAAGCGTCGCACTTTTGCATTTTTGGTTCACGAGCATGGGCTCACATTCCGACAAATAAGAGGAAGGATTTGGAGCCTCAAAGTGTTGAATGTATCTTTGTTGGATATCCTGACAGTGTCAAAGGATATAGATTGTTGGACTCTCACACTGAAAAGTTCCTTGTAGCTCGAAGTGTGAAGTTTGAAGAAGAATCACTGCATGATTTTTCAGCAAACCCTGCTGAGGAACCGCTTGTTGCCACTAATAAGGAGTCCGAAACTCCTTCGAGCACTTCAGAGCAACCATTAGAGAAGCCTCTTGGGCCTGATTCAGAGGATGAGGAGCAGGTCATGGCTACTCCAACTCAGCGACCAACTTGGGCAGAGAAAACCTGCAAGATGCGGGTGAACTAGTCGGTGATCTTGCGGATGCGAGAAGGACTAGATCACAGTTTTTTGGGGCTCCTCAAGCCCTAGCTGCCACCGAACCATTGCTTCACATACATTGCTATATGACACTTGGTTCAGATCCACAGTCACACTCTAAGACTGCTGGAAACCCGCTTTGGGAGGCTGCCATGGATGAAAAGTACTCTGCTCTCATGGAAAACAACACATGGGACTTGGTTCCACTTCCGAAAGGAAGAAAGCTTGTTTGATCCCGATGGATCTATCAAACAAAGATTGCTGCAGATGGTGGGATCAGCGAGTACAAAGCTCGACTTGTTGCAAAAGGATACTCACAGGTACATGGCATAGACTACACAGAGACATTTGCACCTGTTGCAAAAATGGACTCCATTCGACTAGTTTTAGCCATTGCTGCTTCTCGCAGATGGGAAGTTCATCACATGGATGTGAAGAGTGCATTTCTTCATGGAGATTTCAAGAAGGAGATATATATGGAGCAGCCACAGGGATACATTCAGAACTCTTCCCTCGTTTGCAGATTAAATAAATCTTTGTATGGCCTAAAACAGGCTCCCAGAGCCTGGTATGCAAATATGGATTTTTTCCTGCTTTCCATTGGATTCATTCGATGCAAATCTGATCTGAATGTTTATTTGTTGCAACATGATGATTCCCTTTTGTTGATAGTACATTATGTAGATGATTCACTACTGACAGGGAACCTTACCTCAGCTATTGATTCGGCAAAATTAGCATTGCACAATCGATTTTCCATGACAGATTTGGGACTGTTGCACTACTTTCTTGGTCTTGAAGTTTCTCAGTCTACTTCAGTGATCAAGATGGCACAGTCTAAGTATGCATCAGATCTACTTGTTCGCTTTCAGATGACAGAATGCAAGCCAGTAGCATCTTCCTTTCTTTCGGGGATCAGATTTAAGGATGTGGGTACTACACCTTTGGTGGACAGTACAATGTATCGACAGTTGGTTGGGAGTTTGTTGTATCTTACTCACACTCGACCTGATATATCTTTTGCAGTAGGAGTTTGTTCCAGATAGCAGGAACCCCATGAGCTTCACTGGAAAGCTGCAAAGAGAATCCTTAGATATTTGAAAGGTACTTCCAATTTTGGTATCTTTTATGCTACATATTGCCCACTTTCACTGATTGGGTACACAGATTCTGATTTGGCTGGTGATGGTACAGACCAGAAGTCCACCTCTGGTTATGCTTTCAGCTTTGGTTCAGGGCCTTTTTGTTGTTCTAGCAAGAAGCAATCCACGATTGCTTTATCTACAACCGAGGCAGAGTATAGAGGTGCAGTGAATGCAGCTACACAGGTTGTTTGGTTGCAGGGGCCTCTCTCCAAGTTTGGTATTCAGTATCCACTTCCGACTGTCATATTTTGTGACAATCAGGGGTCCATTCAGATATCGATTGATCCAATTCAAAGGCAGAGGACCAAGCACATCGAGATTCACATGCATTACATCCGCGAGCTCACCAGTGACCGAGTCATATCACTGCAGTACTGCCCCACTGAGCATCAGGTTGCAGACATCTTCAACAAGTCTTTCACTGAAAATAAATTTTCAAAACTGAGAGCTATGGTTGGAGTGGTGGAGACAGCTGAGTAGGCCCTTCTGGCCACTTAGCCCTTTTTTCCTCTTTTGGGGGGGCTTTTCCGACGAGGTTTTCCCTCTTTCTTCATTTTATGAGGATCTTTTCTTTATTGTACCTGAATACCTAACATGGCATCTTGGTCGGGACTCAGTTTAGATAAGTGAGTTAGGATGAAGGGGGAGTGTTGGAATATAATCCTAACATCTACATTTATTTTTTAGCCCAATTATCCTTGACTTAGCCACATGCACTACAAATCATGTTCACACTTGGTTTTTGGTAAACTAGCTCGGTGGACCAATTTTCCCTTGTTTTTTGCCATTAAAGGCTTAATATTATGGAAATATTGGTCCAACCACTTTCCTAGACCATTTAAACATCTAAGTGCATGTTCACACCTAACCACACCTCATCCACTTGAGTTATTTGAAGATTAGTGCCCCACATGAAGATTCCCCCTTAAATCAAGGGATTTGGTCCCCCGAACCATTTTAGCATGTTTTAAAGTTGCCTTCCTTGGGAAATGCGCCCCTCCTCATGCTTTCCTTGTGGCTTAGTTGGCATAGGTTGTCTTGAGTCATTGTTGCTATTTTAGGCCTCCCTTTAGCTTTTCTTAGCCTTTCCTAGTTTTTTACTAGTTTGTTTCCTAGTTTTCTAGATTCGGCAATTTCTATATAACCACCTCCCTTTGGGATTAGAGGTTTGGTTGCTCATGTATTACTATTGTTCATTAATTTAATACATTGATTTTATGGAGCAAATTCTTTCTCTCCTCTCTTGAATATCAGCAAATTACTTGTGTTTAATTTAACTAGAATTCTAGATCTATCGGAGTTTCTCCAAGAATTCTACAGGTGGCAGTTAGATAGATCGAAGAAGCACAACAGGTGGATGCTTCAGCTTAGGGTCTTCCATGGTCTCATGGATGAGCAAAAAGCAAGATACAAGTGCTTTGAGTAGTGCTAAAGCCGAGTATGTTGTTGCAAGTGAAGTTTGTCAAGATGTTTTTGGCACAGGAAGTTATTATCAAATTTATTTGAAGGACCGCTTAGCCGTACATGCATTGTGATAATGAGCATTGCATAAGATTGACAAAAGACCAAGTATTTCAAGCTAGGATGAAGCCTATAAATAATAAGTACCATTAGATCAGAAGCCTAGTACGAGATGGGATCATGGAGCTGCATTATATACCTATGTTGATTTGGGGTAGCATCGGATGTGCTCTAGCCACGAAAATTGGGGGAAGGCTAAAGCACATGAGATCTCCAATACCCAGAAATGGTTTGGGCAAATTCTAAGCAGTTTGGATGATATTAAAATAATTAATATTTTTAATGGAGTCCCTAAGTCTAAACTTAGGGAAAATAAAATATTAATGTGTATTAATACAAAACTGTGTTAGAATGGTCCAAAAGTCATGGATCAAGCCAAAATTAATTTTAGCCGTTGATTAGGGACTTAATTTTGGCTTTGATTTGTCAACAAGAAAAGTATAAGAGGAGGCTTGAGGGTCACTTGGAGAACACACCGAGTTGATCAAGATTTCGATTTTCTGGGGCAAGGTTTGCTGAGGAAGTCGAAAGAGTGATTAGAATTGCAGCTGAGGGACAATGAATACAGAAGCAAAGAGGCAAAGATAGTACTATGAGGATCAGCGAAGAATACAGGAGAGAGGGACACAAAGCCAGCCAAAGGTTCGCGCAGAGCTAGCCAAGGCTCACGCAGGGGCAACCAAGAGCTGCGCAGTGCCTCACAGAGCCAGCATGGCTGACGCAGAGGCTCCAAGGGCTGACACAGTGCCTCTAGAGGCTAACGCAAGGCGAGCTAGGGTGACGTTGGGCCAAAAAGGGCTGACGTAGTCCCTAGAAGCTGTGACGCGGGGGTTTTCGTGGGGCAGATTGGAGCTAGGAGCTGTTAGAGTATTTATCTGGGGTTTCAGCCGGAATATTTGCTTCCGAGTAGAGAGGTACTACTACCGAGATTATTCTCTGTTGGTTGAGTCGGTTTTGGCACCCAGATTGTATTTAGAAACTGCATAATAATAAAACCCTCAAATAACTACACCAATTTTCCCGGATTGGGTTTTTCCAGGGACATTGGTCCAAAAACAACAGTGTCACTTGTGTGCTCGTTTTGTTTCCTTCATTTGATTATCTGTAATGTGTTGAGCATGTACTTGTATTTATTTTCAGTATTTACATGGTAAATAACTTGTTAATTAATCAGAACAAGTAGGCAAAAATAAATCAGAAAAGTACATGAAGGGTTTCTAACGGGTTAGACTTAAAAATTCCAACATGGTATCAGAGCGTGGTTGCGAATCATAGGAGAACTGGGGACATCAGCCGAGCAGAGCAGCAATAGCAGAAAACAGTTATCCCGAGTGACAAAAGTTGTTCCCAGTAGAGAAGCAGCAAGGAAGGAGTGACGCAGTGCCTGCGTCATCAAATTTGAGCTAGGAAGAGGATTAGCGCAGTGGTAGAGGGGAGCAGACTCGACCTACGCAGTGCCTGGTCATCTTTCTCAGTCAGGAAGGATTGACACCCGTGGCCAAGAGGTACGGATTTTGCTAGTGTCGGGATTGCGCAAAGCCTAGAAGCTCTAACCTTCAGTTTGTTGGGGCTTAGGAGGTTATGGGTAAGTTGCAGAGTGAAGTTGGTGGGGTACTGTAGTTAGAACAGTACCTAACAGGGCAAGACCAAGGAGGAGGAAGTTGCTGCCAAGGATTTCTAGCCATGAAATCCGGATCAGTGGTGCAGTGCACTAAGGATCGGAGTGGGGGCATCTCGACATTGGTAGAGGGGTTTCCAGGAGGGAGATCGAGGCTCAAAGGGAGTCACACGAAGAACTTCCTGAAGGGAAGTAGAGGAACAGCGAGATGAAAGTGAACGAGGTACGAGACTAGGACAGATTGGACAGAGCCTCAAACTTCATAGTCTGGAAGGCCAGAATCTTATCCGTTCTAGACAAGAACTGTCTCAAGCAATTCGCCTTAAGGACAATAGCGGTCCCAGTTGACCCGGCTGATAACGGTAAGTACGAGGATGCAATGGCGAGGGCCAAGAGCATCATCCTTAACAAGGTCAAGGACCATGTGGTACCACACATTGTCGAGAAGAATACAGCAAATGAGATGTGGGAGGCCCTACAGAAATTGTATCAGCATACTTCCGTGCAGAGGAGGATGCTACTAGAAAATCAGTTGCGGTCATACTAGATGCAGAAGGGAGAACAGATCGACACCTTCCTCAGTCAATTGAAGGAGATCCGGGATCAGCTGACTTCCATAGGGGCCACGCTGGATCAAGAATTGATGGTGAGAACAGCCCTAAACGCAGTCTCAGAAAACTGGGAGGTGTTTGTCCAGAGCATACTAGGTAGGGCAACCCTTCAAGATTGGGAGGAAATGTGGGTGGTGTTGACCACTACGTGTCAACGACCCATAGCAGTACACCCCCTTTTTTCGCAAAAGGGATAGCCCCTGATCGACGTGTCCATGCCATTCAACTATCATCATCAGCCTGATCATCATGTTATATTGTAAACCCTTTCTGCATGTGTAAATTGTAAATAATCTCAGCAGATCTATGTCGTGTATGTAATTGCCTAAGTAAACCTATTTTTTTGGTGACGATCTACATTCCGGGAGGTTTTTTGTCTAACCGATCCATTCTCGGATGGTCGGTAGAGTTTTCCTTCAGCCTTACCCCAAAGCCAGAGTGGATTTTGTCACTGGGATCTTAGGGGAGTCCTAGTGTTCTAGATCAAGTCTATATAAAAGTGATTTGGGAATAATCCTAACTATTTCGTTAGGTTATTTTATTACAAATTGCTTGGTCTGCTGGATTATATGTGTCGCAGAATTGGGTAGTATGTGAAGGTCTTTTGCAAATGGGTTTCCCCCTTGAGATGTAAAAAATGTAAAAAATCATGATGTAAAGTGTCTTGAGGGTTAGAAAAATAATTTAACCCCTCATATGTTAATTAATTAAATTTTTTGGCCAAAATTAATTAAAATCCTAAAGCCAAAAATTTAATTAATTATAGGTCCTAGGTAAATTTAAATTTTCCAAAGGCAAAATTCGTGAATCCCTTAAAAAATAAATTTTAAGAAGTCCAGGGACTAAGGTAAATTGATTATTTTGCTAAATTTTAAGCCTTTGCTCCCTAAGGTTAAGTCAAAATCAAAATTTTAAGAAAATTAATTCAAAAATTTATTTTTTGAATTAATTAAAATTCATTTAATTGAAAAATTCGAATTTCCTCAATAATTTAAAATTTCGACAGATGAGATTAAAAAAAAAATTAATCCTCATCAACAGTCGAGATTGCTTCGACGAGGATCACTCGAACTAGCTGTTGGAGGATTTATCTTTAAATAGGAAGTCATTTGTCAGTTGAAATCATCCGATCTTTTGATCGTGTAGTAAGCGAAAAGCTCTCTTGTAATCTTTTTATGAACAATAAAGCAAGACTTTGGGGTTAATGTCTGTTGGTGTTACTCTTCGTGGAAATACTATTAGATGTATCATTTTCATATACAAATTTCTTTTTAGCCATTGATGTAGCTTTCTGAAGAGTGATTTGAGTATAGGTATCTTGCTGAGTCGTTGGGGTTTGAATGATAATTTAAGTTTTGAATATAATAGCAAGTATCTCTATTAAATCTGAATTTTATTATTGTTTTTCTCACTCTATGTTGATGGCTGAATTGAATTTTGCAGGAAAGTCTTGATTTTTTTGATCATCAGGCGTTCAGGGAAGTTTTCGGTTGAACCAACCAACTCCCGATCTGTGTTTTCCGAAGAGCCCAGCGTGAATTTGATCCCGAGCTTATCATAAGATATTTCTTTATGGTTGATGTGAACAGTTTTGAGCTCAGTACCTCCTTTAAAATTCAAAAAACAAAAAAAATTATGTGCTAAATCGTTAGATCTGGCGGTTGAGAGCCTCAGATCATCAGATCTGGGAGTGGAGTCAGATTCACACTCCCTAGATCTGATAGATCTGCCATTTATGTACATAGATCTGTAATTATTTTCAGTTTTCTAACTTGGATTTTTGGGGTTTTAGTTTTTTGGGTCATTGTATATATCATTTGGGTGTTTCTTGTTGTCCTCTAACTGCAGATATGAAGCTGAAAGCTGTGCAGAGTCCAGATCTAGGCCCTGGAGGGTAAAACCTGGATCTCTAGGGGGTCCATCAGCATCGTTTTGGCACGGATCATATCCAGATTTCACAGTCCAAGGGTTTAAATTTATTTATTTTCAAATCTAGAAATTTTCGTGATGGTTTCATTAAGAAATCTGAAGCAAAAGGATTTAAAATTTTAAATTAAGATTGCTGGATTTTTTTAGAGGTTCTAGTGATTTAAAGAAATTATGGGCCATCGTTTTGCAGATTGATTGGCTGCTTGGTTTTGGGGTTTATTGTGCCATTTCGAAAAAAATTATAGGACCCTCGTTGCCCTCCATCACTATCACCAAACCCTATATTTTCTCATCCTCTGGCCTCAAATTTGTTGCTGCCATTCTGCCTGCAATCCGAGTTTTCTTTCCCTCGTCTGCAATGCTCATCTGGCTCTCCATCGCTCTATTCTTCACGCAGGATTCTCCAACCCTCACGTAGATCTCTCGCCTTCTACCATCCCACGCATCCATCGCAAACCTGCACAAAACAAAACAAAACAAAAAACATCATTGCCTCACCGTATCGCTTTCCCTCCTCGCAGCAGCTGCAAACCTTCTCCCGCAGCCTTTCCTCCCTCAACGCTGCAGTCTCACCCTCATACGTTCCCCAAACTGCTACATCTGTTGCATCCATTTCGCTGCTCCATCTATTGCACCCTCACGCAGCTCCATTCATCGCACTCCTCCTTGCCATTCAAACCCTTTCCTCCCGTGGCATTCCGCTACTCCATCTGCTGCACCCTCACACAACTCCATTCATCGCACTCCTCCTTGCCATTCAAACCCTGTCCTCCTATGGCTCTCTGCTCCAGCTCCGTCCTCACTCTCCTCCATTCGCCACTGTTCAATACCTCCCACAAACCTGCAAACCACAATAACAACAAAAAAGACACTTCGATATCTTATTTATGGGTCAGGGTTAGTCTAAATTGTAAAGCATTCGTTATTTTTTTTATTTCATGTTCATGTCACATAGTCTTTAGTTAGATTATTTTTTCTTTTATTTCGATTTTCTGTTATGGACTTTTATTTTAATTTTGTAATTTGATTCAATTTTTCTCACTTTCATTTTTTGTTTATGATTTTCCTTAAAAAATTCCAAATAAAAAATCTAAAATCCTAAGAAGTTAGAAAATTCTAAAATCTAAAACATATATATAAACAAATAAAAATTTTGGGATTCGATTTTTGTGTCATTTTGTTTTATTTAGATTTTTTTTTTTTTTTTTTTTTTTTTTTTTTTTTTTTTTTTTTTTTTTTTTTTTTTTTTTTTAAATAAAAACTTAAAAAAAAAAAATAAATAAATAAATAAATTAAATTAAAATTCTCAAAATCATGAAAAAAATCAAAAAATCCTAAAATATTTAAAAATTACAAAAATCTAAAAATCTAAAATCTAAAACATTTAAAAAAAAAAAAATCTTTCTTTTCTCGTGTTACTTTTTTGTTTTATTTTAAATTCTAAAAATTTAAAAAAATTCATATAACCTTTTTTTTTTTGAAAAACTAAAAAAGTTCTAAACATTAAAAAATATTAAATCCTAAAAATCCTAAAAAAATCCTAAACCTTCAAAAACAAAAAAAACTGAAAATCCTCAAAAAATTAAAACATTGAAAAAAATCATAAAAAAAATAAAATTCTCAAAACTAAAAGTTCTAAACATTAAAAAATTTAAAAATCTTAAAAAACATTAAAACATTTTAAAATTTCAAAATTCTAAAAAAACTTTGGTGACTGAGTTTAAAATAAATTGAAGGGGTTTTCGCTTAAACATTAAAATTTTTAATATAGACTATGGCCCATTAAAAAATTTCGATTTTTTTTAACCCGCTGATTTGTTTTACCTCTTTAGAATATTGCCTGAGGGATAATGAAAATTTAAATTTGAAATTCCTTAGTGTTATTTGGTGATTAAATGTGTCATTGATATTTCTCTATTGTAATTGTGATAAATGTTTTAAATCGTATAGATTGTCAGAGAAAGTTGAATCCAGTTCTGGGAAATTAATGAAAATCATTTTAAATCTAGAATCTTTTGCATGTTAAAGTTTTGGGTGTTTATATTGATCATACCTAATTGTCATTGTTCGTCATATATTGGAAAATTGTTTTAGATAACTTGTCTTCTTACTTAATCTACAGTTAATTGAGCATAAGTGCACTAGTCTATAATTGTTCCTATCTTGTGGTCGTGTCTTAGTTACATTAGCATTTAATCTATTCATTTGAATCAATCGAGATTCATTTACTTTCGTCAAGTTGTCCATCATTAAAATCTCCTAGAGTCTGTTTTTCGCAGGCTATTCTCATCCATTTGCCTAGGGACTACCCCCCTTGACTTGCCTAGGAGAGAGTCTAAACGGAGTAAGGATCGAGAGTGACAACCCTTACTCTGAGTGTTGTCGCGGCGCCTAGACACTTTGTGCAACAACAGGCGGCTCTTTGCCAAGAAGAGATCAGAAGGCTAAGCAAGGCGGGAAGCAGCGGCAAGGGGATCAAAGTCAAGAAGGCGGAAGAGGAGGATGTTTCCCTAGCATCTGAGGGAAAGCAGGAGAAACGAAAGAAGAAGGACCTCTCCAAGGTCAAGTGCTTCAACTATGGGGAACTTGATCACTTTGCGAGCCAATGTCTGAGGAAGAAGAGCAAAGGAGAGGCTTCCGAGACCGAGTCTGCGCCAGCAAGGGCGGAGAAGGAATTGGAGACAGATGATGACTGTGCCATGAGTGCTCACACACCACTTGAGCGAAAGTGGGGAAACATCGAGTTGTAGTCAAACAGACTACAGGCGATGAGGAGCAAGATCCTCGAGGTACCCAGCCTCTTGGATTATACCTTGCTACGGGAGCCCCAGAGAGGTGTAGCAGGACTAGCGGATGTTCGTAGAGACGGATGCGAATGGAGCGAGAGAGGGAGCTATAGTGCAGGAGTCCTAGGATAGTGTGAGGCAGTAGTGCGAGATGCACAAAGTTGTGGCAGCAACGCCAAGGTCAGAGAGGGAGCACTTGTCAGTGACAAAGGGAGTTTCAGCATCGAGGGTGTCTCTAGCCTGACAGAGATGTCAGAGTTGGGAGATCAGTTACTCACTTCTCAGTAACTAAGTTGCAGTGTAGCAATTAGCAGTGGTAGTGCAATGGGTAGCATGATGAGAGGGCTTGCAGTGCAGATGCAGCAGTGGCAGTGGTAGGGCCATGGGCAGTAGCACAGATGCAGAGGCAGCTGTCGTACAGATGCAGTAGTGGCAGTGGTAGGGCCATGGGTAGCAGTACATGATGCAGCAATGTAGAGGATGTTGGGCAGCAGGCCTAGCATCAGCACAAGGACCGATGCCGGATAATCGAAGTGATGCTCAGTGAGGAGTATTACTAGAGCACAGTCCTCGCTAAGAGGGAGTGTTGATTTGGGGTAGCATCGGATGTGCTCTAGCCACGAAAATTGGTGGAGAGGCTAAAGCACATGAGATCTCCAATTACCTAGAAATGATTTGGGCAGATTCTATACAGTTTGGGAGATATTAAATAATTAATATTTTTAAGGGAGTCCCTAAGTCTAAACTTAGGGAAAATAAAATATTAATGTGTATTAATATAAAATTGTGTTAGAATGGTCCAAAAGTCATGGATCAATCCACAATTAATCTTAGCCATTGATTAGGGACTTAATCTCGACCGTTGATTCGTCAACGAGAAAAGTATAAGAGGAGGCTTGAGGGTCACTTGGAGAACACACCGAGTTGATCAAGATTTCAATTTTTTGGGGCAAGGTTTGTTGAGGAAATTGAAAGAGTGATCAGAGTTATAACTGAGGGGCAGTGAATACAGAAGCAGAGAGGCAGAGATAGTACCAGGAGTATCAGCGAAGAATTCAGGAGAGAGGGACGCAGAACCAGCCAGAGGTTCATGCAGAGCCAACCAGGGCTCACGCGGAGCCAGCCAGGAGTTGTGCAATGCCTCGGAGAGCTAGCGTGGGTGACGCAGAGGCTCTAAGGGCTGACGCAGTGCCTCCAGAGGCTCACGCAGGGCGAGCTGGGTTACGTTGGGCAGACGTTGGGCCAGAAAGGGCTGGTGCAATCCCTAGGGGCTGACACTGGGGTTTTCGTGTGGCAAATTGGAGTTGGGAGTTGTCAATGTGTTTATCCGAAGTTTCAGCAGGAATATTTGCTTCCAAGTAGGGAGGTACTACTGCCAAGATTATTCTCTGTTGGGTGAGCCGATTTTGGCACCCAGATTGTATTCAGAAAATACATAATAATAAAACCCTCAGATAGATGCACCGGTTTTCCTGCATTGGGTTTTTCTAGGTACATTGGTCCAAAAACAACGGTGTCACTTGTGTGTTTGTTTCGTTTCTTTCAGTTGATGATCTGTAATGTGTTGAGCATGTACTTGTATTTATTTTCAGTATTTACATGGTAAATAAATTGTTAATTAATCAGAACAAGTAGGCAGAAATAAATCAAACAAGTACATGAAGGGTTTCTAATGGGTTAGACTTAGAACTTCCAACAACCTATAAATGAACATCTAACAGATATTTTGACTAAAGCGTTATCAAACAAGAAGCTTGAGTATTTCAGAGACAAGCTTGGTTTGGTAGACATCTCTTCCCTAGTTGAGAGGGAGTGATGTTCGATAGTTCTTATCTTTATGTGTCAAGCACTAGACCAGGACTAACAGTCGTAAATCTTAGTGAAGGCCATAAGGAAAGAATGGAGTAAGGAGGATTGGATAAGCATCTGAGATTGTAACTTCTTATGGATTGTAGAATCCAAGAAAGAATTTGCAAACCGATACTCTTTGAGGATGAAGTAGGGCATCCAAGATAAGAGTATTCGAAGATAACCGACATTCTTTGAGGATTCGAGATAGGAAATCCAAGATAAGAATAGTCCTAAGAGGACATATCGGGTGAACATCCAAATGGGGTATGTGCCTTAGAGGTAGTGTGGCAGCTCATGTAAAGCCTCCCACCATAATGCTCTCGAATGAAGATGAGCTTCTCTAGTTAAGGCCTTCATTGACAGTGTTGGTTATGATATAGATCTTGACAGATAGCTTATCAATCCAACTCTTCTTATGGGAATGCTTCGAGATTGAGATTCCTTTTACTTCATGATGGGGTTATCAATACCTCCCTGGTTAAGAGGGAGTGTTGGAAATTGTAACTAGGATCAGTCTTCATAATGACCTTTTGTAAACATGACATCGTATATTGCATAAAGAAAGAAAAATAAAGAAAAGAATGTTATTTTATTCGAAGCATGGGTTTTACGCTTAAGTCTAGGTCAAAAGTGTGTTCTTCATGCTTCTAAGTCTTTCTAGGACAAAGAAGAATTTATGTCATGTATTATAGCTCCATTTGGACTCTTTGTAACAAAGAAAAATATTTATTTTGAGTCAAGAAAAGCCATTTATTCCTCCAAGACAATGTTGGCCCCAACCAAGGTGAAGCTAGCCTAAAGGAGGGTTATTCGACACTTCAATAAGGCTATAAATAGAAGGAGTTCGACTCATTTGTAGCACCAACCAATCACAAGTTCGATCTGCAATAGCAAAGGAGGAGAAAGCGATGGAAGGACAAAGGAAAGAACAAGAATTCAAGTTTCTTAGGTTTATCACTTTTTCTAACCACACGTGTGAAGCTGCGAGTTGCAGGAGGCTGAAATTGCAAGGCCAAAATTCTAAAGTGAAGTTGCAGGGCCGAAATTCTAGAGCAAAGCTGCAAAACGTTGAAGTGTTCAAGCTTCCTTGGAGAGATCTCGTTGGGGGGCTGACTTGGTGCTTGGGATGATTTTGGGCATTGGACTTTGGGTCTTAGAAGTCTCATTGTAAGAAGATTCATAAAAAGAGAAGCTTTCTTTCTAGGTTTTCTCCTTGGCGAGTCTTTCCTTGGCTTGGAGCCTATATCTTGTGCACTTTGTCTCTTTGTGATCTTCATTGTTTTGGTAATTGCTTGATGAACAAGAACAAGAGAAGTAATAAAAGGCCCACTAACATCACAAGTAATTATCAAGTTAAGGAAAATCATTTATAATCCACAAGTCTCCTGATTTTCCAATGGGGAAGGTAGTTGAACCATATAAGATGAGGCTTCTTAGGCCTCTCCTCAACATGTAATAGCCGAAAAAACAATTTCCAGCAAGCTGCAAATTGCTTTTTATGGAGATGGGATGAAACCCGCTCGAGCAAAGTGCCCAGAAAATTCCAAATCTAAAAATATTCTTTAAGTGTGGCTAGAAATTGAATAAAATTAACTCTAAACAATAAACTAGACAATTATAAGCAAAACAGAGTTACTAGAAAGATTTCTTGAGGATAATTTACTTGTAAAGTGTTCAAAATCTTTGATTGTGGTGTAGATCTTATATGCTACAATTAATATAGAACTAGATTTCTTAAACAATTTCACTAGATACAAGTGTAATATGTGATTAATGAAATAGTGTATCCATCCTTGATTTAGATATAGCATTTAAATCAAGTTGTCCAAGGTAAAGTTCGCTAATATGATGAAATCAATGAAAAATTAGCCAGCAAACCATTATAATCTAATGCTAAAAATAAAAGTTTTGGAGAAAAAAGAAGTGGTTGTTGTGTTGAAGTTAGGAGCTCGGGTAGGTACTTATGCACAGGGGTTGTGTCTAGGCATGCAAAATTTGCCCACGTCTCCTTATAACACTTTCTCTAGGTTAGGTTGAGCAAGTTGCTAATTTTACATTAACCTAAGTCTAACTTAGGAAAAAACACATATTAATATGTTGGCTTATTGAGCTAATAAAACTTAGGAAATGTAAAGTAATTTAGTTTGGTGAATAAGTTTTAATCTTAGCCATTGATCTCAAGTTAAGAGAGATCTAATCTTGGTCGTCAATCACTATGAGATTAGGGTTAGGGTTAGGGATTTAGCTCAATGTAAAGTTATAAAGCATGGTTGACGAGAGGACAAGACACACAACAACAAAACAAGATTGAGAGCAATATCTCAGTGAGCATGTGTTGGTTTTGAGGGAGTGCAGAGAGGCTAGAGATCTAGATCTGGAAGAGAGAGCATGCTAGATTAGATCCGAAAAACTACCATTTGTAGTTTCTTGATTGGGCCATTATCCTAGGACGGGAGCCCAAGTATGTTGGACACCTAATCCTCTAAGGGTTGGTGTGGAAGCTGAATAGTCTAAGGAAGTCCAAGAGACCTTGGAATACGAAACCAAAGGTCATATGAATGTACTATAAATGTATATCATTGTCAATAATAGATATACTATCATGCTTATCTTTAATATTATGTTGTTGCCATGTATGTGTTTAACATGGTATCAGAGCGAGCGTACTCCTGCCTTGCTCCAATTTGAGCCACTTGTTTTGTGGCATCTTTGTGCAAGTCAGTTTTGCATTTCATGAATATGTTTTTAGCTAAATTCTAGCTGCCATCTCTGCCCAGTTATGTAGGAGCTCTAAGAAACGTTCCCTGCACAATTACACCGTCTTGCGGAAACGCATATGTCTATGGAAATCAAGAATATTGTCTTTTGCTATGCACTGTACCCAGCTAGAGAAATTCCTGTAACACATGAATCCTTTTAATTCAAGTTCAGATATGCCTCCGAGATTGGCATAGGTTTGCAGCAACTTTATTGTACTGAAATGGGTTCTTTCTAGCTTTATTTTGTTCTCTGTGGTCCAGGAATTTCTTTGATTCCATATTTTGTCGTGTTTGAAAATATTCTTCTTCTGAATACAGATAAATTGATGCTTTTTGTATCCTTGGGTTTTTGCCAAATTGTCGCTTGCGTTTTACCAACACCGCTGGGATATTATTACTCTTTGTGCCTTAAATCGAGCCTTGTAATAGACCTTCGAGGGATTCTTGCTCTTTTCCCATTCAATGGCAATCAAAGGAGATGGCCATCCACTGACTCCGGTGCGTTGTTGAAGGTGGATTGGCTCAGAGGGAAGTGTTAGCTTCTAAAAGATTGCTTACTCTTGTCTGTGAGACTCTCAAACCGGATCTTGTCCAAAGCATCTGAGGAATTGCTGATGAGCTCTCTAAGAAAAATTTCCTTGTTGCTATAAAAAAAATTGTTGATAATAAGACTCAAAAGCTGGTTGATCTTAGCCTGGAAGGCAAAGGTCTCAACTTCACCAGCTTCTGCCATTCTTGGTCCTCTAGTCATATAAGTGTTACTCTGCCCTCTTGCCCGGAGTTTCCTCTGCTTTGCATAAATGTTGCTCCTAAAGATGCTGCCTGAAGGTGTTATGGTGTACTTTCTACCTCCTCCATACATGTAAAATCTTGATTAGATTGATGTGCGAATGGAGTGACTGTTTGATATGTGGTATGGCATAACTGTGTTTGATATGTAGTATCAGTGCGGTATTATTGTGTTGCGGTGCGTTGAATGGTATTTCATTGCATATGTTATACGTTGTGGTGAACCTGACATAGTGTTGACTGTGTTGTGGTATAACCCGTAGTGGCTCTCTTTTGCGACATCGCTTCTAATCCCTGGTCATACATACAACCCCGCACTCATATAACTCTATTCATACAACTTTTGGCACCTCTTCAACACCAACTTTTGGTGCAACTTCGACACTCGCATTCGGTTCTACGACATCTACCCCATTTGGTGGAACATCTACATTTAGACAAAAGCCTGCATTTGGAGGATTTGGATCACCAAGTCTTGCTCAATCAAGTCCTCTTGGAAGCACTTTTGGACAGATGCAACCATCTTTTGGGAGTAAACTTTTTGGTGCAAGCAGTCAACCTGCTTTTGGTTCAACTAGCACACCTGCATTTGGATCTACTTCAATGCTGGATTTGGTACCACAACCCTTGCATTCGGGTCAACAACTACACCTGCCTTTGGGGCTTCCAGTACTCCTTCCTTTGGTTTTGGAAGCACTACAACTTTTGGTCAATCGGCTCCAGCATTTGCTGCAACATCTACTCCAGCATTTGGGAGCAACACAACATTTGGAAGCACTCCATCTCCTTTTGGTCAGAGTTCGACTTTTGGAGCTCAGTCAACAACTCCAACATTTGTCAGCCCGGGATTTGGACAAACTACCTTTGGTGGACAGCGCAGAGGTAGTAGAGTGGCACCGTATACAAGTACAATGAGGCAGAGACTGTAGGTGGTCAAGTACCGGAGAAACTTATTTCCATATCTACTATGCAACAATACAAGGATAAAAATCATGAAGAATTAAGATGGGAGGATTATCAATTGGGAGACAAAGGTGGCCCAAATCCAGCAAGCCAACAACCTACAGGAGGCGGTATCATTTCCCAGTCGGGACAGTCTAATCCCTTTGGTCAAACAACACCTTTTTTTGGTCAAACAACACCTGCCTTTGGTCAAACAACTGCCTTTATTCAAGCATCTGCTGCAAATCCTTTTTCGGCTACATCATCTTCCAATCCTTTTGGTAATAAACAACCTGGATTTGGTGGTAGCATATTTGCATCTTCATCAGGTTCTGCATTTAATTCACTGTTTGGAGCATTGAAGTTCAAGATTCATGCTTCAATACTTTCTCTCTACATGATACAAGTAAAATGAAACTTCTCATCAGCTTGATCCATATTAATTACCGCCTGAGGGGATGGATTGATATGAATGGTTGTGTTGTTGCTTATATCTTGAAGAAAGATTGAATATGGGAGTGAATTTTGTTCTTTCTGCAGAGATTGATCATTGGAAGAATGATTACAAGTTTGGTTTTGGGATGACTGTTGGAGAGTTGTAGCAGAGAGGCGAAATAGTTGTTTAACCTCTTTTACCAAGGCAGATGTGTCTCACTTTATTTTTACTGGAGTGGTATACATATGATTACGTAGCTTGTGAATGATTGCCTATGGGAGAGGCTTAGTACTTGACAATGAATTGGAACAGAAAAACATGATCAAATCATCTCTATTTGGTGTTGGAGCTACTCATTCAATATGAGAGTATTCATTAGCAGTATATGCCTTGAGTTTCTGTAATATGCCTGTCGAAGCATTTGCACATATTTTCCAGGAATATTTTCTTCATGGTCATTATTTGTGAAAACGGAATTGAATTCACAAAATTTGGGTTGAGTCCATTATTTTTTGTTTAACATTCCATTACATATTAAAAAAAAAAAAAATCATTACATTCCATTCCATTAGTATAAAGCTTTATTAGTTATTTGATAGACGCATGTTTTCTGTTACCTGGAAGATTTTGGGTGCCCAAAAATTTTATTTTTTGGGGCTAAAGAGAATACCTTGCAGTGACATTGGTTCATACTTGTGAACAAATTTTAAAGTGTAAGTTTGACATTGGAGAAAATGACTCAAATTGGTGAAGTATTAGAGTTCTTGAAAACTCTAATAAAATCTCCTTCTAATGACACATTCCAAATCAGCAAAGGCTCTCTTTCAGAAATTCAGACTTGTCTACAATATGCACAAGAATAGATTGATTTTTTGCAGCTTGAATCTCAACTATAGCAGGAAGAATTACAACAGTGGAGTCATCATTCTGAACCTATTTCTATTCAGAAGATTGAAACAAACTCCCATAAACAACAAAACAATAATCTTACAGTTGATTCAAATCTAGTGCCCAATAAAGCCGCAGAGTTACATGCAGATGCAGAAGTTCACTTTGCACTTCCCAAGCCCATCATTAGACCTTGGGAAGAGCTTGTCCACAACAAGCACAGAACAGGTCTTGGATATGATAAGGAGGTTTCCTTTCATATTCCAGACTATTCCAAGCCCATCAAATTTCAAAGTGTTGGGTTTCCTCATGACAGTTCATCTTCACATGTTCCTGCTCCTCTTCCACAACAATCACAACAGAATGTCAGATGCCAACACTATGACCGAGTTGGCCATATGAAAGATCATTGTTTTGATCTTCATCCATGTAAGCACTGTCATAAAACTAGTCATTCTTCAAACAAATGCTTCAGAAACAAACCTCTTGCAAGAACAAAAATTCATTTTGGATGGATCGCTTCTTGGCAACGGGATTCAACAGCCAAGAAGATATTCCAGTCATATGTCAGAACTTGTTCTAGAGTATTGAACAGTCTTGCAGTTGAATTTTCTCCATCATCTCACCTCGTATCTGACAGGGGGGGAAAATGATCGTCATCTACAAGCTTCAAAGCCACATCAAGCGAGCCTGAGCCACAATCTGCCATACCAGATTCAGAGTTGTAGCCAGAGACAAAGATGCCCCTGATCATGCCTTCAGTTGGTGATGTCTCTTCAAAGAATTTGGAACAATTCCTCTAGCAGAAGACTTCAACTTCTTGCCAGTTTTGGAAGAGTTCCAAGAATTGCATTAAGCATTCCAGAGTTGTTGGTCATCCTTAAACCATCATAGGTTGAGACCTCCCTTTTCAGGTTGAGGTTCTCCCTGTTATGCAGGGTGAGACCTCTCTTTCATGGTTGAAGGTTTCCCTCTTCAAAACATTAGGAGCACTTCCTCTAGCAGAAGACCTGAGCTTCATGCCATACTTGGAAAAGTTTTGGGAACTGCACTAAGCATTCCAATGTTGGTGGTCATCCTTAAACCACCTCCCTTGTACCAACATTTCGGAGAGCACATTCAGCCTAGTGCTAACATGCATTTTTGCACGTTTTGTATTACAGCTCTCTTCTTGGACTCATACATAACCCTTCGGATTAAGGGGGGAATGCTGGACACCTAATCCTCTAAGGGTTGGTGTGGAAGCTAAATAATCTAAGGAAGTCCAAGAGACTTTGCAATACGAAACCAAGGGTCATATGAATGTACTATAAATGTATATCATTGTCAATAATAGACATACTCTCATGTTTATCTTTAATATTTTGTTGCTGCCATGTATGTGTTTAACAAAGAAGATTTTGAGTTTTATTAATAACGAACTGATTTGTTGGGCAAAAATTTGTTAGTGATTCATGTGATCCAGATATTCATTTGCTTCTATTGAACAGTTTTTTGTTAGGAAACTAGTTGTCTGTTTATTTAGTAATTTATTAATTTAAATATAGGGTGTTAGGTCCTGGAAATCTAACATGTTGGATTATATCTTATATCAATATTGCCTCACTTTGCAAGGATGTGAAAGTTGTACCTCCTTAGATCAATCTTGTAGTTGGTCAAGGGAGTGAGTCTAGTCTCTTAAAAAGAATTTCCCCCACTATTGACTTAGCAACCTATCTAACTTTCTAACCCAACTAAGAGTGGCCCATTCTTGTGGCGTTGTCCACGTCTTTATATTGAGTGAGAAACGAATACAAAATCCCTCAAAAATTGAAGCTCCACCTCGAAATGGTTCAATTGTTTGAAATGATCCACCTATAAAAAAAAGCGAACAACGCAGGTTTGCAACCAGGTCTTCCCTTTCCACGTGACATGTAACCCATCAGTGGCTAAGCTTGTCACCTTCGTGCAATTTTACTTACTAAAGAGATTATTAGATTACAGCCATGATAACACAATTAATCAAGAAAAGAAATACAAATGTTGAACAAGGCTTGTTGAAAAATGCAGCAAGAAATTCTCAATTTGATTTTGCCTTGATTAAATTGGGAAAATTTGAATTTCCACATCAGTAGACAACTTAGACGCAGTTAACTTGTGTGACATGTCTTTTGTCACCCAGTTTAATCAGTAAATTCGAGTTGGAGGAGCTAGAGTTCAGTTAAGCTATGTGTGATTGCTAATTTGTAGCAATCAAGGTCAGTTATCTCAAGTTTTCTTAGTTAAACTAGTTCCAATTGTTGGAGGCAGTGATGCGGGGGAGCGGCCCCCCCCCCTTCGAACCCGCTCCCGGAGCGCGCTCCTGGCGGGAGCGGCTCGGGAGCGCGCTCCCCAAATC
>APFE030581520.1:169144-209231 GCA_000404065.3 Pinus taeda
CCGCCTGCCACCACCGATTGCGATATGCCTATCAGATCTGGACCGTTGATCGGCGAGATCCAACGGCTCCTATGCATCGTTCTTTTGACCTCAAATAGGCTTTGTTTTCTCTTTTTCTTCATGTTTTTCTCTCCCGATAGTGTTTTCCGCCATTTTTAAAGGTTCATCTTTTGCGATAGTTTTTTATTTTTGAAGACTTAGAGGGTTTTTTGGATCCATTTTGGATCACGAGGTCTTACAGCAACAAAAAATTAGCCACCACTGTCACCATAGTGACTTCTCTCCAACTATTTAATGGTAGATATTATCCCTGTTGAGTTTTGTAGCTTGGGAGGTACTCCACAGCCCTGGGTACTGGGATTGTGTGAGTTGGTCAAAGTCAAAGTTCCAAGTGGCAAGTCAAAGGTTCCACGTTGAAATCATGAGGCACAATGTATAGCTAAATTTTAATAATTTGACATGTTAAAAATATAGTGGTGCACATAGAAAGTTAAGGGGGAACAAACAAGTGACATGGCAACCAAATTGGAGTTCAAATTAAGGCCAAGTCAGCAGTCAACAACGAGGCTCATGAATGACCAAATCAGCGAGTCGAAACATCCTTGTCTCCGTCACAGATTTACCATCAATAAATTTATAGTTTGTTTTGATTGGAGTTGACTGTCCCACATGGGCAGGTTGACTAGAAAGTTAGTGGGGAACAAATCTACCACTTGTGTCAAATTTTGTCACAATTTATCTCCCACTAACAGCCAATAAAAAGCCAAATACGCAGATCTATTTGGGAGTTACACACGGCTAGTTTTGACGCCTACGCACAACAGTTGACAACAAAAGATCACACGAGGATTTTGACTGATTTTTACCTCAGATTTTGTGGGAGTTTTCTCCCCACGAACCTCACTTATTTCACACTTGGCAGCCACAAAAAATTGGCAAATGAGGAAAGGGAATATGCTAGCAGCTTAAGGAGATTGTTGATTGAAATCTACAACAGTTCGTTGGCAACCTACAACAGTCATCTCTCTACATGTAGTTTGTCTTCACATTGGGATTGACAAATATGTGCCACTTGTTTGATGGATCAGTTATTGGGATTTGCTCCCATTTTCCTATTTATATGAGCCTTTGGCTCTCATTATGTATCATTGTTACAAGCTATTGTGCTTGGGAAAGCTCTACTCTTATGTACATTTGTTCTCAATTGCAATAAAAAACTTTGGGGTTCATTCATGAGTTGTTGTTCCTTTGGAGTATGATGATTGCCTCACTATTGATATAATTTTTTTTGTTCATGCTTTGATTTCTTTTATTTCCATATGCTCTTGTAGATTTCTTAATGTAAATATATCTTGCATTGACAATCGATTTAGGAGCATGCTCTAGATGTGAAAATCTCTAGTTATTTTCCAATAAATTTCTAGAGTTTTCTTGTCATTGCTTATTTGCTAAATCTATATGGAACTAATGTTTGATTGAAGTTTTGTAGAGAAAAATCTTGTTGGGATTCAAATATCACGCGTGAGGAGAAGTATTTGGAGAAACCAAACCACTCTTGAGTCTTAACAGATTCTCCAAGGAGCTCCCATTGGTTCTTTGAATTTCCATAGTTTTATCTTACAAAGTGGTTACTGACAGGGATTTTCTTGGATATAGCTTGTGTACAAGCAAATATTTCTAAATTTAAATCTCTTTTAAAAATTGTGCTTTCATTTATTTATTTAGTTATTTAAGAGATTTTCCAAGCTAGGCAGATGATGGGATTCACTCCCATCACTTGATTTCATTTTGTACACTATTTTGTATCATACTTGTTCATTTTATATGCTTTCTACACTAACTTTGTCTTGGTTTTGTAGCTCATAGTTGGAGTTTTGACAATAAGTGCATAGAGGAAAGACCATTGAAAACTCTAACTATCTTGCTTGTAGGACCTCTCAAACACCCAAGATCTATTCTAAGCAGGCCATGGACACTAGAAGGAGTTGCAAAGAAGGTTAGGTCGTGAGCCTTTGGGAGATTGTAATTTTCTGATTTTAGAAGAACTTCATTGCCCTTTGAGGTTTCTATAGTTTGGAGGGATATTCTAGCTATTTCTAGCTCTCATCTTGTGCAAAGCCCCTTCATCTTTTGGGCAGTCATTTAAAAGGTTGTTACACCATTGTAATATCTTAATAAAAGATCTTTTTTTTCTTGTGGGAGTTTGGGTTCAACCAAGGCATCATTTCTCCTCATTTAGAAGGAGGATTTTGTGTGGGTGGATTAATTTTGGCATCTCATCCTTTCTAACTTTCCTTTTTAGCTCATTTTGCATGCTCTAATTAACACAACCTCACCATCACATTTCAATTTCTAAGTTAAATTTTTCTACAAGTTTCATTTGATGCTTTGCCTTTCATTTTTTTACTTTAAAGTACAAGTCGATATTTTGCTTTAGAGCAACTCATTTCTTACATGCAAGTATCTCAATTTGTGTAGCAAGTTTAATTTATTGTCTAATATTTGCTCTCTTTACAATTTGTCTCACTATAGGCTCATTAGTGGTTTTGCTCATTTATTTTCAAAGCACACTTTACAAGCAAGCATTCACTTTTTAGCTTCATCTCATTTTCAATTGCAATAAGTTTATGGTTTGTGGCATTTACTTAGAGCAATTTACAATTTCATTCATTTATGAAACTTGTGTTTACATGTCTTGTACAACTTTGAGAGAAATTTTTCAAGATATATCATTGTGAGCATTCACATTTACTTGGGGCAATTCCTCTTTTGCAAAGCAAATTTACTTGCATCACTTTAATTCACTTACAAGCTAATTTATTTTTTTCAAATGAAGTTACATTTGCAATTTACTTTGAGCATTATCTCATTTCCATTATTTTGAAGCACTACAAATCTCTTTGGGAAAACTTACTTGCATTACATTTAGGCATTTTAGCATAGTTTGCATTTTAACTCAATTAACCTCCAAGCATAAGCTTCGTTGATAGACATCATAGGGAAAAGATTTTCTTGGAAAATTCTTCCAACTAGTACGAAGTAAGGAAAAGAGTGTGTGGCCCTGTAGTTATGAAGGTGGTTTGTCCCTTTGTAGAAACGAAAGCACATGCTTGCTTGTAACACTGAGGGGAAGGGTATCGTTAACGGCACCATTGTGTCCTCAGCCCCTCTTTCTTACAGTCACCCCAGTTTTTACCCTTTGACAAGGTTTCAAGAGGAAGATCTCTCACTTAGAGTAGGCATTTAGTTTAAAATTAACCAAGATAATTGCATCTAACCTTAGTTAAGTGCATTTCATCTTAATTCACTTTACTTCTCAAGCTATTTTACTTGCAATTTATTTATATACTTGTCATAATGAAAATGCTTTGAATTGATTATTTTGTAATATCCCATTTGAGCAAGTACCATATGTTTCATTTTTGCAAGCGAAGTTTTAGTATATTTTCATTTTGCTAGTTATTTTATATTGCTTCATTACATGTTTAGAATCGTGAATGGTTATACTTTGAAAGCATTTCTTTGAAAACAATTTTAAATCTTGCAAGTGATATCATTTTTTTCTAGCATCTACTTGATTGACAGGATTACTTTGTTTCACTTTGAAACATTTCATTTTTAGAGCAAGTATTATTTATTTTGAAGCAATATTGAAGGCACTGGTCTTATATGTTTATCTTTGATTTATGTGTTGATGGTCAAGTATATTTCATTTTATATTGCTCATCATATTTGTTGAAATTTGCTCATAGTCTTCAAGTAATCCAATTGACTTTAACATCTCCTAGAAACCTCACATCATTTTTCACATAGCTTTTCATTCAAGGACCACTCCCCTTAGCTTTTACCTAGGAGAGAGCTTAAACAGAGAGAGTTGAGAATAGGTGACAGCCCCATCACTTGATTTTCCCACCAACCACACCTTGTGGGGTTAAGGGCTTTTATCACTAACTTAGGTGTGTGTGCAAGGCAGCAACAACAATACCCAAGCAGTGGGTTTTGCACCCAAAGTTGTGGGCACGAAGCCAAGCATGGTTTTGGAGGTTGGACCATTGTTGCATGTGTGGCGCCCTTATTGGAGCAAAGGGAAACTAAGGCAACCTTGGTGATGTGATCAAGTGAGAGAAAAGAATTATTTATGTATGTGGAGGGCTAAAAGACATAAGGTACAAGTCATCTAGACTTTCAGAGGTACCTTTTGGAGGGTGTTGGTTGCATCTAGATCACATATAAATAAAGGTGTCTCATTTGATCACCAAACACATCCATCACAAGTGCAATTCATCATAGAGGAAGCATCTAAAGTGGCCGTAAACCTATTGGAGCCTAGTCGAAGTTGAATAAGAGACAGTTTGTGTCTTATCATGTGATTGGTTGAAGGTCGAGTTAGGTAGAGTAGTGGCCGAGCAGAATAGGTGCAGATCTGGGCATGCGTTTAGGCTTAAATCCTCTTGGAACAGGTCCGAGTTTTTCTGTGTTGATTGCAGGTAGGGCCGATCCCTGAAGCATCTTGTTTGGGAGGCAAAAAGGTTTGTTTTGAGGACCAAACAGCCAGGCAAGTCGTTGGGAAAGGGATGAACAATAGAACAGGAAAGAAGGGCTTGTGGAGAAGGTTGAGTGCAGAGATTGCACAAGGTTTTGAGGCCAAGAAGTGGGCTGGTTTGGTGCCCTAACTAGGGTTGAAATACCTTCGAGTTGTAGCATGCTCAGAACCAAGTTTTGTGGCAGCTTGTGACGTTCCATTTCAAACGTATGTGTTTTCCATGTTTGATGATATTGCTAGGTTGATGGTGTCCACTTTGGGACAGATTTGGTGGCAGCTTAAGAACAGAATGGAGGACTATTATTAGTTGTTATATTGAGCCCTAATGTACAACATTTGTGAAGGACTACAAGTCTATAAGGATGGCAGGAGTATTGGAGCCAAAGGGTTGATCCTTTGAAGGACTAAAGGGCAGCCAAGAGGGCTTATTGTTCAGCCCTAGTTCACTATGATTGCAGTGGTCATCCTCAGTGGAAAGAGGGCAGCCTCCATAGCCATAAGACTTGTCTTTTGTGGAGCAGCAATGGACACAGATATTAGGCTCCAAGCCAGGGAAAAAACCCTCCAAGAGGAAAACCCAGAAAAAACTCCTCTTCTTATAGAATCTGCTTCAAATGAGACAACAAAGACCCAATCTCTAGACCAAGTCCTCCTCCAAATACCAAGTGAACCCTTCCAATAGTATCAAATCACCACAGCTCAATCCTGCATCAACCAGCTTCCAATTGCGATTCTGACCACAACTTTGACATTACAACTTCGGCCTTGTAGTTGCTGCAGAAACTTTAATCCAGCTTCTTCAAGAGATCCTTTTAGCAACACAGATCTTCCCAAGGTCAATGAGGTCAAGATAGAATATTCCTTCTTCCAACAACATGATACTACAACTCAGACATGCAATTTCAGTCTTCCTAGAAGTTTTAGAAACCCTAATTCTTTGCAATTATGAGAGAGATAGAGCCCAAAAACAAGGTTTCTTCCTTCTAATTTCCTCCTAGATGTTTGCTCTTCTTTTCTTCTTGCTTCCCAGCTACAGATCGAACTTTTTCTCTTGAGATTGGACTTGTGAGTGAGTGAGTGCCAAATGAGATCAAATCTGCACCTTTATATAGCCTTTCCAAGGGGTCGAATTCCCTCATTTAGGCTAATTTGAAGGTACCAAGGCCGACTTGTATTTTGGAGGTTTCTAGGACTTTCTAGACCCAAAATAGATTATTTTACAAGATATATTTTGTACGGGGGGTCTTATAAACATGATGTTGACTCTCTCGAATCATGAGAATAAATCCTATGACCTAACAAACCCTAGAAGCATGAAGAACATGCTTTTACCTAGAAGACCATCAATAAAGAGCATGAAACCCATGCTTTAAAAATAATAACTTTTTCTTTTCTTCTTTTGTTTGTTACATAAGATACATATTGAAATGAGTACAACAACAATTATGTGTTGACAAGTAACTAGGTTCAATCTTCATAATGACATGTGCAATTGTGATTTTATGTAATTGATGAAAGGAAGTAAAATAAATTTATTACTGTATTGCTTGTCTCATGGGTTTCATGAGCAAGGGATTTTATTTTAGTGATGGCTCCCATTGTGAGCCTTTAGGATTGAGTCATCTAGTCATAAAAGTCTAATTGAGTCTATGTCATGTATGAAGGACCCTTCTTGGGCATGTTATAATTTGTATGTCATTAAATAAGTGTAAACAGCCCTCCAAGACCAAGCAAAGTATCCTCATGCAAGTTGGCTTCACGATGAATTAAATGATCTCCTCAAGTGACATGTCGGCTCACACCCAAGTCAAGTTAGCTTATATTGACAAGAAACAACTATAAATAGGCAGGTGAATTGTCATTTTAGACCAATATTTTCGGTGAAGATTCCAAAGAAGGGAATCCGAGAAGAGGTAGGAAATAGTTCGATCTAAGGGTCAATAGCATCCCCACATCCAAGCAAAGGAAAGAGACCAATTTTGAAGGGAAGATCAAAGATATTCCAGGATTGTTTTATGGGCAAGGTCTGTCACATGTGCGTGGAAAGGCAAGAGAAAAAAAATCAGGATTTCAGAAGATGAGGATTTGCGTTAAGGTAGATATGATGCCTATGTCGCATGTCGAGTTAATATAGAGCCTCTCTCTAGTCAAAGGGAATAAGTAAGGAACAGAACTCAACCCTTATTAGTTACACCTGCAAGAAAGAAGAGTCTACTACAGCAAGCAGGAGACTACAGTCAAGGAGACCGAAAAGTCCAAATCTGAGTTGGAGAAGTGAAGGCTAAATTGCAGGAAGTTGACTTGGTCTTGGAGAGGTCATTTTGGTCAAGGGTCTAGGTCATGGTCTTGGTATTCATCAATTGGAATATCTATAAGAAGAAGAATTTGTTCGGGTTCTCCTCTCAAAGAGTGAGAGGTTTTGGCCCTGGCTGATAGCCTATATTTTGTGTCTCTTGTCTCTTTATGGTTTATGCATTGGTAGTTGTTTGATGAAGAAGAACATTAATAATCTAAGTAAAAGAAGATCCTGATTTAAAGAAGTAAAAAGCACTCACAAACAGTTACTAATTGAAGAGAAATCACTTAAATGTTATGCCCTAGGTTTCTTAACATTATGAAGACTGAAACTAATTACATTTCCAACATTGCAGACCTTAGAGGACAAAGGAAGCATCTACAAGGCAGAGCTTTTTGAGCCTATGTTTAGTGACCTGAAGGAGCATCATTGACTTATAGAGGCAGATTGTACGACTAAGGACTGTTAGATGTGTTAAGGGTACGTGGACTGAATGGTGTTGAGGAGCGCACTACATCAGCAAGTAGGTCAGTTGTACCTTGTTCAGGGCAAATTGGTTATCATAGTTGTTGTTGATACGTAGCCTTAGTTGTCTTGTATCAAGGACCAATATCCCTGGTACAGTAGCCCTAGACTATTGTATTAAAGATTGTTAATATAATGAAGTTGAATTGAAAAATTGTGTCTTGTGTACAAGTTGATTCACTGTTATTGTTTTCATTGTGCAAAGTAGTTTCGTTATGGCATTTATGTGTGTTTGTGTTTGAGATTTTAAGACCCAAACCATATTCTCAAGTGTCGTGGAAATTCAACAATCCCCAAAAGGGAGACTTCCCTAAAATTGTCACCAAAAAGATGTTCAACTAGCAAGGGCTCAAGGGTGATGCAAGATCTAATAATTGAAGGGGAAGGCATTTATTAAACCGTGAAATCCTAAGATTAAAGTTGCCAAGAGTTCAAGGACTAAGACCTTTATGATTTAGAAGAACATTGTTATAAGTTAGGGTTTTTATCATATGTGGATTTAGGGCATACAATGGCATGTAGCAGCTTGAGAAATAGCCTATGAGAGATAAGATCAACAAAAGAGCAAAGGTTATTGAAGAGGCAAGAAAGGGTTAGGTAAATAATGATGCTTTTATGGCTGAAAATGCATATGACAACAAAAGTTATCAAATGTCAGCCATAATTTCGGGGTGAAATCATGCAATTAATCTTAGACTTTGCCTCTTATATTTATTAACTGCAATCCCTTTCAATAGGGAAATCACAAATAGACAATAAACTACTATAAATACATACTTAAGTTAACCCTAATCCTAGTTACCATGAATTAAGAAAAGGAAAAAATTAAGATGATCACCACAAGCTAGTTTAGTGCCTTCTGTCAATTGGGCAATGGAGTCAATAATGGCAACATAAAAGATAGAGAGACCTGGATAAAGATGATGGAGGATTAAGAAGCCTCTCCTAAAAACCTTAATGACTTTCTTTAAGTGGAGATTTAAGATCAAAGTATACATATACAAAGTTCCTTTGATGGATTCTTAAAAAACAATTTTGCATAACATGTAAAAACAAGATTTCATAAAAGATTTTGCACATTTTAATATGGCATAAAGAAACCTTAATTTCATAAATTTGTGAAAATTTCTAAACTGAAATTCTGTTACTACAACAACTGATTTATTTCATCTACTTATTATTATCAATAAGTTATTTACGAAATTCCTTCAGCAAATATTAAAAATAAATTCTACTGCAGTTATCACACAATTACCCAACGAAAAAATACATACACAAGAATCAATCACATCGATGCAGTTATTTTTGGACAATTGTCCGCGCAAAAACCCAATGCGGGAAAACTGATGCAACAAATGAGGGCTTTATTAATCTTTAGCATCAATTTCTTTTACAAGGAATGATTTTACAGAGAAACTAAAAGAAAACAACTGAGACTTCCCCTCTGAGACCATCTGACACTTTGGAGACCCTGCTCCCACTTCTGCGTCACCCCCTACATCACTCTGATTGACCCAGCGTGGCTTTGAGTGGCTCTGCGTCCCTCTGCGTTAGCCTGCGTAGGCCCTGCGTCTCTCCTCTAGGTTGCGTCTCTCTTTCTGCATTGTCTTCCACTGACCTTGTGTCACCTCCTCGATCACTCCCTGTTGTTGAAGCCCTCCTCTTCCTCCACCCTGCAACTCCCTCTAAAATCGATGTCCTCTTCCTTGACAATCGAATTTCCTTGAGATACTGAGTATCTGTCGGTGTGTCTCCAAATGACCCTCAAGTCTTCTCTTATACTTTTCCTGTTGATGAATCAACGGCCGACATTAAGTCCCTAATCAACAGCTAAGATTAAAACAGACTTGATCCTCGTCTCTTAGAAGCTTCTCATCCTTCTCTTTATTAATACCCATTAATATTTTTATTTTCCTAAGTTTAGACTTAAAAACACATCAAAAATATTAATTATTTTAATAACTCCTTATCTGGATGGAATTTCTCAAAACGATTTCTGGGCCTCGGAGATCTCTTGTGAATTAGCCTCCCCTCCAAATTTCAAGGCTAGAGCACATCCGATGCTACCCAAAATCAACAAAATTTGCATGCAAAAAGAAATAAAATTGAAAATAAACTTACACCATCCAAAGAAGAATTGCTTCATCAATCAAAGATAGTCTCCTCATGCAAAAATACGCCCCCCAAGGCAATTTGCTCCACCAAGATCACATTTCGTCTAAGAGGAAAAGACAAGAGAGCTCATGCGCACTTCTTAAGATAGAGAGGTGTTATGAATGTTCGATGATACAATGAAAGTAACTCCCCTCTATTTATATGAGGGTAACCAAGTCACTTTTCATAAATTTACAAGTAAAAGCCCTAAAAGTTTACTTGAGTGTTCAACTACACCTAAAGGTTACAATAAACCTTGAGATAGCTTTCAAACTCAATAAATAAATCAAGATTACCCACACATTTGGGAATAAAGATTCTCCATAATGATATTATTCTCTCAAAATTGACAATCTCGAGCAAGCAAGTGATAAAGATGCTCATGAGTGCTCTTCAACCCATTGACCATGTACATGTCAATAGTCCAAGAGGCAAAGTATACAACAGTGAAATAAAAATTGTGTCAATATCATCATTATAATCCCAATTTCTGCTTTTATAATGTAAAAATGATTTTAGTATGAACATTAATCCATGTAGCATCACCTAGTTAAGCCTTTGATTCTTCTCAAAGGGTTTCACTCTAAGGAGTTTTTAACCTCACCAATTTATCTATGTTTGTAAACATGGATAATTAGCAGAGTTTTTCTCCTAGATATACCCCAAAGCTAGGGTGGAGATAATTGACAAGGTCTTAGCTGAATCCTAGTGTTATAGAGTCTATATATTTTTATCATACTAGATCATGTGTCTTGAGTTGCAGAATTTGGTTGGGTCTTAAGAATCTGTGTCTGTGTATTTCCCCTTCTAAGGGTTGAATTCATAATACCTTGATGTAAAAGTGTTATCTTGGAATATTTTTGGTGAATGCTTCCTCATAATTAAAACACCATTACCAAAATATTTTTTAAATACACTTAGATTGTGGGAAAATGTTTAATCCCTTCTTGAATCAAAGAATTAAATTTCTGGCAAAAATTAAAATTAAAATTAGCTAGAAATTATCAAAAAAATAAAATGAAGGGAAAATTAATTACCCTCCAAGTGGAAAATTCATGAAAAAATTATCTGAAGATATTTTCAAAGGAAAATATTCAACTCAAAAAATAAAAGCCTCATTTCCAAGGCAGAAGGACCCAATCCAGAAATGTTGAATTTTGCAATTTTGAAATTAATTATCTTAAATCTTCAACCTTTAAGTGCAAACAATAACCAAAAGCCATATAGAAGACGGTCAATGAATAGTAAGACAGTAGATTTGGCCCAAGATCAGGGAAAAACCCCACTGTGGGAGAAAACCCTTTAAGAATATTCTTCTATTAGATCTTCATTAAATGTTCAGCAAAGACACATAAGCAAAGTACAAACCCTTTTCTCAATGACAGCAACATTACCCCTTTTCAAACTAGGACAAATCTTCTGAAGTGTAAGATCTAATCACAAATATTGAATAACAAATCCTTCAATCCTTCAACAAAGATTACAAGTGCTAATAGGAGACCTACAATAGGTTTGCCGACAAATGACAAATAAGCCTCAATATGAGTTAAAAATAAAAATAAAAAATAAAAAATAAAAAAGCCTTTAATGTGAAGTGATCTAGCCACAGAGATGAGAAAAATATCTTCCAAAGATCGTGCTTCAAGATGAGCGTTAATGAATTGAAAATCAGCTTTAGAATTGCAAGTGTGAGAAGAAGATTAGCTTTCATGAATGAGATAGACAAGTCTCTGGATGAGTGCTAGAAATCCAAGACAATACGCCTTCACAATAAGATGATCTAGCCACAAATAATTAGTAATTCTACTTGATTTGATGGTTGATATAGTGTTTGCAGAAGATCTCTCAAGTTCCCACTGAGCGTTTGGGGATAGTTCTCGGTTGAACCAGCCAACTCTCAACACATATTTTCTAAAGAGCCTACTTCATATAAGCCTCAGGATTTATTTAACGGTAATCTTTTTTCTGCATGGTGTTTTTGGGCTAGTACCTCTCTAAAATTTCAAAATCTTTTAAATATTTTGTGGAAATTTTCATAGATCTGGCTATTAAGAGCCTTAGATTATCAGATCTGAGAGCGGATTTGGACTCATACTCCTCAGATCTAATAGATCTATAAATTATTTGTATAGATCTGTAAATTCTTTGTATAAATCTGTTATTTACTTGTGTAAATCTGAAATTTTGTAGCATAATTTTCAATTTTAACACTTGGGTTTTTGGGATTTTGTCTATTTTTGTACATATTGGGTATTGGGTTTTTCTCTTTTCACTTGTGCAGGAATAGATCTGAGAAATCAGCCAAGAAAATCTTCAGATCTGAACTAGATCTAAACCCTAAAGGGAAAGATTTGAGCTCAAAGATTGTGTGCAGGAATAGATCTGAGAAATCAGCCAAGAAAATCTTCAAATCTGAGCTACATCTAGACCTTGGAGGGCAAGATCTGGGCTCAAAAATTGTTTGCAGAAATAGATCTGGGAAATCAGCCAAGTAAATCTTCAGAATTGAGATTTTTTCAACCAGATCTGGGGGTTTTGAGACAGATCTAAGCCCTATAGGGCAATATTTTGTCCGAAATATTTTTGCAAGGCCAGCCATTAAAGATTTTGCAATAAATCTGAAGATCTGAAGCAAAATAATTTTTTCAGAGCAAGGGTTTCAAGTTTTGGGGCTACTAAGCCCAGATTTGCCTTTTCCTAACCCAAATGTTAGCTCTCATTGGCACTAGATTCCCCTTGCTCCATTTCTGCTCTGAATATTTAATTTTCTGAAGCTAATCATTGGTGGGTTTTTGCAAAAAATTTGGTAAAAATTTGTGTTTCAGGTATTGAAATTTTTTTGGCAACTTGGGCAAGTGATCTTCAAAGCCTAGGGCCTAAGGGTTTGATCCCTAAACCATCTTTTTCCTCACTGTTTTCTACAGCAATCATATATCTTTCTAATAGTGGTGAAAAACACATCTAAGTAGTTTGAAATTGACTAAAAAATTGCTAAATACATTAATAAGTCATTGATGTGTGATATGTATCAAGAATTTGGCCTAAATCTACATTTTGGGTCACTGTTATCTCTAAATAATTCTGTTTCTGAAGTCTGAAATATAACAGTGGAAAAATTTCATGTGGGTTGGCCTAAAATCAGTTCCTAAGTTGTCTAATACATTAAGGAATTAATTTCTTGAGTTGGGCATTCATTATTAGGCTTATTTCATGTTTTAATTGTTGGCTGTAATACGTACATCAAGTCTGATATAATTCCGGAAATCACATCATAACAGACTAAAAATTTTTGATAATTCATGTGCGCAAGTTTGGAAAAATTTCCGTAAATTTTTGGCATAAAGATATCATTGATAGCTTACTGTGTTCATTGTCATATTGTTGTTGTCATAAAGTTTTCTTACTTTCGTCCTAAAAATTAATTTCTGAAATTAAGTACTCTGTCATGGAATTGTGATAAAATGCATCATTTGTTTCATAAACTGAGTATTTTTTGAGCATCTGTTGATATTAATTGCAAAGAAGTTTTTGTTCTCTTCGAGCTATAACTGTATCAGAAAGATTTGAAATAAGCTTGTGTTCTAATTGTGATACCTTCAGGGGTTTAATTTTGAGTTTTCATTTAATAAAGCGAACATTTCATTTGGGAATTGGAGGTTTCTGTGACATAAGCATCTTTTCATCCTTGAATCTAACTTCATCTCATCTTCTCATCATCTAGTGCATTTGCATATAAGTTAGTTTTGCATAAATAAAATTTACTTCCAAGCATAAGCTTGGTCGATAGAGAGATAGGTATCCATCCATCTTTGTTTGAGTAGCCTGCTTTTAATAATACTTCAAAACGGTGACCTTGCAGTCATCAGAGCTACAGCTCTCTACAGCACCGGAGGCACCGAGTATGTTAGATTTTCAGGAGAGGTATCGTTAATCACACCTTAATGTGCTTCACCTTAGCTTCTTTCTACCAATTACTACGAAATTAAGCTCAATATAGAAAGAATCCAAGGGTTAAAACTTAGATAAACAATTAACTAAAATTAACCAAGATTCTTGCATCTCACATTAGTTTTAGGGTCTGCATTTCATATAAGATAGTCATTCATCTAAGCAGAAGTTGCTAATCGATTACTTGGTCTTCATTTCCCTAGCAATATCGTTGACTCCATAAGGCACTGGTATCAATCGCTTAAAATGTAATCCTATAAGTAATGCTAAATCTTAATTAAGTACTTGATCGCTTCACTGTGTCTCCCGAACTGGTTGGTTCCCAATTAGTTCTTCTTCATTCCATTTTTCCATAAGGTCTACCCCCCTTAGCCTGTTGTAGGGAGACAACTTAAACAGAGAGATAGGGGATCAGGGTGACAACCCCCAATCTAAGCCATTGTCGCAGTGCCTAGACATTATGTGCGACAACAAACCCTAGAATAGCGAAAATCCCAATATCATGAATGCAGCAAAATAAAGATCAAAATAACATTAACATAATTCTTACCTGTAAGAAAAATATATCCAATCACCAAGATATGCCAATCATAGAAGTTCCAAGACAAAGAAGAATAACCAAACATCGAAATTCATCCATTCATCCAAAAAGTCTCATCCTCAAAAGATAGTGAAAATCTCACAAGAAGATATGATCCAATCCAAGTGATGATACAAATAAATTCATGTCTCTCCTATTTATACACTCATTAGGAGTTCGAATTACATAATTTGAGCCTACATTATCCCATCAACTAAAATAATGTGCAAATAACTATCTCTTGGTGACAAGCCCACGGAACTAGCTCTTAAACAAAATAATAAGCCTCCCAAGAGGTGGAATAATCAATAATGCATGTCATTGGACTCTCTAAGAGGCCTAGTGAAATCCATAAGTGCCAAAAATGATGAATTGGACTTCAAAAGAAATGGACAAGGGGTTGGCCCTGTTGAGCCCTAAAACTACATCTCTTCTACACATTTTCCTAGACTTTTTCCCCTGACCAGTACCTCATAAGCTATCAAAGATCATTACATATTGATTCTAAAAGAACATTTAAGTGGTTTTCTAACTATATTTTTGTGTTTGCTACTTGACTTAGATTTTGCTCATCAGCTGCAGAATGCAGCCACTTTCCGCCGCTGACTCGACTTTCCGCAGTTGTTTTTGTTGATCTCTAGGTTACAGTGGTCATCAAGCAAAACGAGGCACGTGGGCAGTTTAGGAATGATCTGGACATGGATCAAGTCCTATTGGTTCAGCTAAATTCGTAGAGGAAAGCCTTGGTCAAACAATAGTCAAACGAAGAGTTCTACGGCAAACAAGTCTCTGTTTACAACACATGAAGGGTCTGAGGTCGTTCCTAGATCCATGGCTTCATTTTGACAGCTGTAGACTGCCTCCATGACGCAAATCTAACAGCCACCTTTTGGTAGATTGAATGATCTTGGCAACCATCATGCTAAGCTCACGAATGTTGTCTTTTTACGTGTCCTCTGCTGAAGGTGTTTCATAGGAAAACTGTTATGTAATTTCCTTTATAAATAACGCGTTTGCAAACGCATGTAGCTAGTTAGTTTTTGATGTAATCTTGTTGTTAGTTCATGTACTGTGCCGTGACATTGGTCCTACTGTTGTAACGAGAGGATCCTTCCTCTGTTTTGCAATATAACAAGACTCTGTTTTATATGACTGTGTGAGCGTTATTTCGCACTGACAGCATGTTGACCAAGGCAGTGCAGAGGGCCCCTGCTAGCTGAGGTTTTGTTTCTTTATTTCTGTAAAGTTTTTATATGTTGCTGTCTTATTTCCATTGTAGATATTTCATAGTTTGTTCACCTGTGTATATTTCATATTTTAGTTATGATGTTAACGTTTCATTCCTGTACATGATTTTTCAAGCATTGTATATTTTTGTTAACACTGATCAGTGTGTTTCAAGATAAGCTAGGCCTGGGCATTTTCATACAATTTTTGCAATAACTAGTGACATGAGATTCGCCTCTCTGTTGACTTTGTTTTTCTTAGCTTTTCAATTTCAGTTATGCTTTGATTTCAGTCTTATTCATTTGCTTTGTTAATTAGTTTACATATCAAATTCTTCATGTCGTTGACGTTATCTCCAGAGCCATGGCTTAACCTCGAAAAGATACTTGGCAAGCTATCCGATTATGAGTGATGTGATTTGATCTTAGTTTTATTTTTTCTGCAATTAGATATCAGGGTCTTCATGTTATTGATGTTATCTCCAGAGCCATAGCTTAACCCCGAAAAGACTACTTGGCGAGCTATCGGACTATAAGTGAAGTGACTTGATTTTATTTTCATTTGCAAGTAGGTAATTTAGATATCAATTCCTCATGTTATTGACGTTATCTCCAGAGCCATAGCTTAACCTCGAAAAGACTACTTGGCGAGCTATCGGACTATAAGTTAAGTGAATTGATTTTACTTTTATTAGTTTGCAGTTTTTGATTTGTTTGAGTGCAGTAGCTTAACTTATTTTTATGTAATTAGATGAGCAGCAGAAATAGTGATTTCATGATCAGTAGTTCATTATTCGTTTGATTTGAATAGCTGCACATTTACATTCTTGTCCAAGTATTAATTTCATCACTAGTATGTTTTGAGATCCTCTGAAGTGTTAAGCTCTGAAAATCATCATAAAGGACATAATTGCCTTAAAATCTACATCCATACTTGCCTTCTAAAGTATTCTTAAAACTCAGGAATAGGATTTCCATTCACTTTAGGAGATAGACGAAGATAAAACCCCCAAAACAAAATAAAAATTGGAAACAATAAAAAGTAAGAAAGCGTTGTCTTGCACATATAGTGCACCACACTTCATCAGTTTATGACTCCCGGATTGATAATTAATGTAGCAATTTAGGACATACTAAATTGACTAAACAAACCCTTGTTCTCCACATAATAAACCTGTGGTGCTCCCAATGGCTATGAGGGTACACACGTGACCTCATGGGTCTCCAAGTGAGTCGAAAATCCCTGTAGTCCATCTATAAGGGCTCAGATGATGGTGTAAGTGATGCCACATTAGCATACAAGTCTTGAATCATCCGCCAAGTATATGGAACAATTGTGGGGCAAGTTGGGAAAAGGTGAACCAGGTTCATCTTCCTCGTCCAATAAGTGAATCTTGAACAATCTTTGAACCTTTGGGGATCCATGGAGTGTTGTCTACTGTTGTGGAGGCTCATGGCTCTCTAAACACACCCTACATGTGCCAATATAGCCCTCTGGAGGGTTAAGGCCCTGTATAGGGAGAACAAACCCAAGATGGAGACCACCTGCAATCCTACATAAGATCCAATCCGTCCCCTAGGATTCCAGTACAACAAGTCATCAAGGAAATAGAGTAAAAAAGCTTATAAACCATGGACAACAAATGGAGACTTCATAATGGCATGCCCTTCCATAATGGGCTTTAGCATGTGCTAATGTCCCCAAGCTCCAAATGGGGTTAACCAAGTATCCCTTTAGGTGGTTTCTACTTCTAAAGGGGATAATATGTCTAAGGTACATCCTTTTAAAGGTGGTGTCAAGTCATAAAGAGATGAATGGAGTACGGAATTAAAAGGGGCTACCCTAGTCCAGATGTTGGGGTACAAGGGTAGCTAGTAAAAGGGAAGCCCACACTTGGGTATATAATGTATAGGAGGGATCAATCGTGATACATGAGGTGCCTCAACCTTGATTTTTCCACAATTCTTTATATCTCTTTTGCATTTTTATGATTTTTCTTTAATTAACTACTCGGGGCTCAAGGGGTAAGAGCATGATGTGTGAGATATGGCAGTGGATACTCCCTTTAAGGTAGGGTGGTTCATTGCCCACCAGGGGTTGGGACAATTATGGATTACTAAATGATAAAGGAGGCTCATCTAGGACCTGTAGGAACCAAGGTGATGTTGGAATTTCTAAGTCTAACTGTTAGAAACCCTTCATGTACTTTACTAATTTATTCCTATCTACTGTTCTGTTAATTAACAAGTTATTTACCATGTAAATACTAGAAATAAATACAAGTACATGCGCAACACATTACAGATCATCAAGTAACGAAATCAAAACAAGCACACAAGTGACACCGTTGTTTTTGGACCAATGTCCCCGTACAAAACCCAATTTGGGAAAGTCGGTGCAGCTATTTGAGGGTTTGATTTATTATGCAGTTTCTCAATACAATCTAGGTGCCAAAACCGGCTCACCCAATAGAGAATAATCTCAACAGTAGTACCTCTCAGCCGAAGACTGATATTCTGACTGAAACCCCAAATAATCACTTCAGCAGCTTCACAGCACCAATCTGCCCCACAAAACCCCAGTGTCAACCTCTAGGGACAACGTCAGCCCTTTCTAGCCCAACGTTTGCCCAACGTCACTTTGGCTTGGCTTGTGTCAGCCCTCTGGCCCTCTGTGTCACCCACGCTGGCCCTTTAAGGCACTGCGCAGCTCCTGGCTACCTCTGCGTGAACCCCAGGCTGGTTCTATGTCCCTCACTCTCGGCAACTGCGCCAATCCTTCAGGTGCTATCTCTACCTCTCTGCTTCTGTATTCATTGCCCCTTAGCTACAACTCTAATCAATCTCTCAACTTCCTCAGCAAACCTAGCCGCAAAAAGTAAAAATCTTGATCAACTCGGTGTGTTCTCCAAGTGACCCTCAAGCCTCCTCTTATACTTTTCTCGTTGACAAATCAACAGCTGAGATTAAGTCCCTAATCAATGGCTAAGATTAGATCTGGCTTGATCCATGACTTTTGGACCATTCTAACATAGTTTTATATTAATTCACATTAATATTTTATTTTCCCTAAGTTTAGACTCAAGGACTCCATTAAAAATATTAATTATTTTAATATCTCCCAAACTATTTAGAATCTGCCCAAATCATTTCTAGGTATTGGAGATCTCATATGCTTTAGCCTCTCCACCAATTTTCGTGACTAGAGCACATCCAATGCTACCCCAAATCAACATTCCCTCTTAGCGAGGATTGTGCTCTAGCAATACTCCTCACTGAGTTTCACCCTAATCATCTGGCATCGGTCCCTGTGCTGATGCTAGGTCTGCTACCCATCATCTGCACTGCTGCATCCTGTACTGCTACCCATGGCCCTGCCACTGCCACTGTTGCATCCGTACTGCAACTCCCTCTGCATCCGTGCTGCTACCCATGGCCTGCCACTACCATTGCTACATCTTCACCGCAACCCCTCTCATCATGCTGCATCGTGCTGCCCATAGCACTACCACTACTAACTGCTGCACTGCAACTCAGTTACTGAGAAGTAAGTAACTGATCTCCCAACTCTGACATCTCTGTCAGGCTAGAGACACCCACGATGCTGAAACTCCCTCTGTCGCTGACAAGTGCTCCCTCTCTAACCTCTGCGCTGCTGCAACAACTCCATGCATCTCGCACCGTTGCACACCTCTTTGTGCCATCCTGCACTAGTGCAACACTCCCGTGCTTCTCGCACTGCTACCTCATGTTGTCTTGGGAATCTTGCACTGTAGCTCCCTCTATCGCTCCATCCGCATCCATCTCTACTAACATCCGCCAGTAATGCTACTCCTCTTCGAGGCTCCCGTAGCAAGGTCTAATCCAAGAGGTTGGGTACCTCGAGGATCCTACCCCTTATCACCTGTAGTCCGTCTAACTACAGCTCGATGCCTCCCCACTTCCGCTCAAGTGGTGTGTGTGCACTCATGGCACAGTTATCGTCTATCTCCACTTCCTTCTCTGCCCTTGCTGGCGCAGCCTTGATCTCGGTGGCCTCTCCCTTGCTCTTCTTCCTTGGACACTAGGTTGCATAATGACCCAACTCCCCACAGTGGAAGCATTTGACCTTGGAGAGGTCCTTCTTCTTCTGTTTCTCCTGTTTTCCCTCAGATGCTAAGGAAGCATCCACCTCCTCCTCCTCCTTGATTCGGATCCCCTTGACGCTACTTCCTGCCTTGCTCAGCCTTCTGATCTCTTCTTGGAAAAGAGCAGCCCACATTTCCTCCCAATCTGGAAGGGTCGCCCTGCCAAATTTTCTCTGGACAAACACCTCCCAGTCTTCTGAGATTGCGTTCAGGGTTGTTCTCACCATCAATTATTGATCCGGCGTGGCCCCTATGGAAGCCAGCTGATCCCAGATCTCCTTCAATTGACTAAGGAAGGGGTCGATTTATTCTCCCTTCTGCATCTTGTATGATCGCAGCGTATTTTCTAGTAACATCCTTCTCTGCACAGAAGTATGTTGGTACAATTTCTTTGGGCCTCCCACATCTCATTTGTCGTTTCCTTTTCGACAATATGTGGTACTACATGGTCCTTGACCCCGTCAATAATGATGCTCTTGGCCCTTGCCATTGCCTCCTCGTACTTGTCGTTATCAGCTGGGTCAACTGGAATAGCTATCGTCCTCAAGGCGAAGTGCTTGACACAATTCTTGTCTAGAAGGGATAAGATTTTGGCTTTCCAGACTACGAAGTTTGAAGCTTCGTCTAGCCTATCCTGGTCTCTTACCCCGTTCACTGCCATCTCGCTGCTCCTCTACTTCCCTGCTAGAAGTTCTCGATGTGACTCCCTCTGAGCCTCGATTTCCCTCCTAGAAACCCTTCTGCCAATGTCGAGATGCCCCCACTCCGATCCTTCGTGTCGTTGCACCACTGATCCAGATTTCTTGGCTAGAAACCCTCGATAGACACTCCCTCCTCCTTGACCTTGCCCTGTTTGGTACTATTCTGACTACATTACCCCACCAGCTCCAATCTGCAACTTACCCATAGCCTTATAAACCCCAACAAACTGAAGGTTAGAGCTCCTAGGCTCTGCGCAATCCCGGCACCAGCAAATCAACTTCCTCAGCCAACTGCGTCAGCCCTCCTGGCCTCTGTGTGGCTCTGCATGAGCCTGTCTTTGCCTCCCTCAGCCTCTGCACTACCTCTCCTTGGCTCGAACTTGATGACACAGGCACTGCGTCACCCCTTCCTTGCTGCTTCTTTGCTAGGAACGGCTTCTATCACTCGGGACAATTGTTTTTTGCTGTTGTTGCTCTGCTCGGTTGATGTCCTCAATTCTCCTATGATCTACAACCACGCTCTGATACCATGTTGGAATTTCTAAGTCTAAATGTTAGAAACCCTTCATGTACTTTACTGGTTTATTCCTACCTACTTGTTCTGTTAATTAACAAATTATTTACCATGTAAACACTAGAAATAAATACAAGTACGTGCTCAACACATTACAAATCATCAACTGAATGAAAAAAACAAGCACACGAGTGACACCGTTGTTTTTGGACCAATGTCCCCAGAAAAACCCAATGCGGGAAAACCAGTGCAGCTATCTGAGGGTTTGATTTATTATGCAGTTTCTGAATACAATCTAGGTGCCAAAACCGGCTCACCCAACAAAGAATAATCTCAGCAGTGGTACCTTCAATCAGAGACAGATGTTCTGGCTGAAACCTTGGATAATCACTCCAACAGCTTCACGACTCCAATCTGCCCCACGAAACCCTAGCGTCAACCTCTAGGAATAGCTTAAGCCCTTTCTGGCCCAGCGTTTGCCCAACATCACTCTGGCTTGGCTTGCGTCAGCCCTCTAGCCCTCTAAGGCATTGCGCAGCTCCTAGCTGCCTCTGCGTGAGCCCTGGCTGCCTCTGCATGAACCCCTGGCTAGTTCTGCGTCTCCCACTCTCGGCTACTGCGCTAATCCTTCAGGTGCTATGTCTGCCTCTCTGCTTCTGTATTCACTACCCCTCAGCTGCAACTTTGATCACTCTCTCAACTTCCTCAGCAAACCCAACCCCAGAAAATAGTAATCTTGATCAACTTGGTGTGTTCTGCAAGTGACCCTCAAGCCTCCTCTTATACTTTTCTCGTTGACAAATCAACAACCGAGATTAAGTCCCTAATCAATGGCTAAGATTAGATCTGGCTTGATCCATGACTTTTGGACCATTCTAACATAGTTTTATATTAATTCACATTAATATTTTATTTTCCCTAAGTTTAGACTCAGGGACTCCATTAAAAATATTAATTATTTTAATATCTCCCAAACTATTTAAAATCTGCCCAAACCATTTCTGGGTATTGGAAATCTCATGTGCTTTAGCCTCTCCACCAATTTTCGTGGCTAAAGCACATCCGATGCTACCCCAAATCAATAGGTGATGGCCATGATAATGGGGTAGAGCTCATGTATTGGCTTTTGCCCACATGCTAAATGTGTTTGTCCCAGCCATCTTTTGCATTTTGTGGTACATTTTCCTGCTGAATGTGGGCTATTATGCTTTTCCTTTTCTTTTTAGTTGCATCAACCTTCGAAGCATCATTCCAAGCCCGACCCAAGGTGTAGGCAAGGGGAGGGTAGAGTGAGCCCTATGTGGACCCAGGTGGGAGAAATGATAAATGGGGTTATAATGAGTGGAAATGGGTCAATATATGTGGATGACGGAGAGGGACCACGCAACCAAAATCAAGGTTTCCCATGAAATACCATCCCTAAATCCAAATGGTCAGTAAAAGAGATCCCACGAGACTAGAATCCAAGGTTAATATCCAAAAGGGGTCTAGGGGACAAAAGCAGAGACCTAGCCCATTCTTTCCGCTGAATCACCCCATTAATCCATGCCCAGAAGTATCCATGATAAGCAAACTACAATACTCAATTACCAAATCACAAAGCATAATTTTATGTTCGAGAGCCCATCTTCAAACATACGATCATGGCAGATGGGTGAGGGACCACATGGTTGGCTCAGGTGGCAGAGAAATGGCACAACGAGCTAGTTGGTGGCTACAACGGGCTACTAGTTGTTGGCTGACCATCTTGGAAAAAAAAAAATCTCCTAGGGATATCACCCACAAAATGGTGGGTAACACGGCCTCATTGGCAATTTGGACATCTAAGGAGAGTTTTTGGTGATTCATGAATGAATTTTGATGTTTGGATAATTTTGTCTCATTCTTGGAGCTTCAAATTAGCATTGTTATGGATGGATATGTTCTTCACTATCTTGTAAGTGCTCTTTATTGATAAATTTCTAAATTTTGCTAATGTCTAATCCATGGAATAATGCCTCATGGTTATTAATATGCCCTAGTTATTGAATATTGCTTGAAATTATAATGGTTGATAATTTTTGCATGTGTTACCCATTGGATAGTGAATGAATGAATGTTCCTAGTGAATTTATGTGAAATTCTTATCTATTGCAGCAACTGGAAATTATTCTTCTAAACTAATATTTTAATTATGCAGTTTATTTGCTACGGTAAACAACGAATAAAATCACAACTGCAATTTTCACCATAAAAATATTGTGGAAAATAAAATACTGAAAACTGAGAAATTCTAGCACACACAAGAATTTTGACGCAGTTATTCCTAGACAATTGTCCCCAAAAAACCCAATGTGGGAAAATCGGTGCAACAGATGAGGGTTTTATTATTATTCTTCAGCAACAATTCTAAGTACAAAAATTTAGATGCCCAACTAGCATTCTAATCTGAGGAAAATACTGGCAAAATTATTGTGAGAATCTTCTCTCACCCCATAGCGATTTTCTGCCTCCAAAATTGCCTCCCTAGCGTCTACGTTGAGCTCCTTGCGACACCCTCTGTGCAGAGCTTACACTGGCCCACTGAGAATTTTGGGCTTCATTCCTTTGCCTCTTCCGGGGACTAGAAACCTTCCTCCCAGAATGTTGTAGCCCTCCTCTTCCACCTAACTCACCCTTTGGCTCTATTTTCTCTACTGAGTTGCAGTTACTGAGAAAATTGAACTGCTTGGGCAACTGAGTATCTACATTGGTGTATTATGCATCACCACATCGACCTCCTCTTATAATCCACTGTAGAAGCACCAACGAACAAGATTAGAACGTAATCAATGGCTAGGATCATCTTTGGATCGATCTGTGTGAGTTTCTAGATGATTCTCACCTTATCTCAATTAATACTGATTAATTAATCATCTTCCCTAAGTTTAGTCTTAGGAAATATTTAAAAAACGGTTAATAAACTAACTGAGACACGTCTAAGCGGAATTTACATAAACAATTTCTGGGTTTTGGAGATCTCATGTATTCTAGCCTATCCACCAGATTTCGTGGCTAGAACATATCTAATGCTTCAAAAACTAACACTCCCTCTTAGCAAGGAATGTGTTCTAATGCTATTGTTCACCATAAAGTAGCACCCTGTCTCTGTATCATCTTCTATCACGTTGTTGATGTTTGGCCATACTGCCCACCAACCACTGCGCAACTCTGATATTCATTGCACCTGTGTTGCTACTAAATTGTTGCCAGCACTGCGTCTGCACTGCAACTCCCTCTCATCTGTTGTTGTTGCAATTGCAACATCTACAACTAAAAGTCATCCAAAGTAGCATGTCCATGCTACTGAAACAAGTTCTCCACCATACCCACCTGTTCTCTAAAATACATGAACTTAGCTCTCCCTAGAGCTTGCGTGAGTATATCTACAACCTGCTCTTCTGTGGGAACATATTGTAGTTGGATTGCACCATGTTGTACACAATCTCTGATGGAATGACATCGAATATCAACCTGCTTCGACCTGTCATGAAACACTAGATTCTCAGAGAGCTTTATGCAACTCTGATTATCACAACAGACACTGGTCGCCTCCATCCTCTGCCTAAACAAGCTTACTAGCAACTTCCGAAGCCATATAGCTTCGGACATAGTTGTGTTGGCTTCCATATGCTCTGCTTCTGCAAAGCTCACTGTTACTGACTTCTGCTTCTTGCTACACCAAGAAGCCATCCCTAATCCAACACTGAAGAAGTACCCAGAGGTACTTTTCCTGTCCACTAAACTGCCTGCCCAATCTCCATCAGTGTACCCACAAAGTCTGACATCATCCCCTCGAGTATATCTCAACCCATACTCGATTGTGCCGCAAACATACCTCAGAATATGCCTCGTTGCAACCCAATGTACCCTCTACGGCTCGACCATAAACTGACTTAGATTATTGACTGCGAAGCGGATATCTGGCCTAGTGTTGACCAAATATATGAGAGACCCAATAAGTTGTCTATACAAGGTGGGGTCGACATCCTTGTCATCTGATGCATCTAGCTTCTTCCAGTTGGTGATTATGGGCGTAGACATGGGTATGGAACCCTGCATTCTAAACCTCTTCAGAATATCGTATATCTTCCTTGCCCAAGGAAGATCTCCCCATCCTTCTGCCACACTTCCAATCCTAGAAAATAGTGCATCAACCCCAAATCCGTCATGTCAAATTATGCTGCTAGGTTCCTCTTGCAATCCTCTATGAGCCCTAATGATCCTGTCAAAAAGAGATCATCCACATACAAAACTAGAACTAGTGGCTCACCCCCTACCATTAAAGAGTAAAGGTTGGGATCTGCGTCACTCTTGACGAATCCCATCTGTTGCAAGTAGTTGTCAATCCTACCATACCATGCCCTGGGAGCCTGCTTGAATCCATATAGAGATTTCTTCAATCTACACACATGATTTTGCCTCTCATGAGTCTCAAAGCCCTCTGGTTGTTCTATGCAGTGTTTTAAAATTCGACCGCGCCAATTCGGAATCAGTCGAGCCGATTCGAAATTGGTCGAGCTGACTGAGTCGAACCCCTACCCAGGTCGACTCGATACAAAAATCGGTTCAAAGGCTGGTCTGTTACCGAACTGACCGAGTGGGTCACCGACTCTGTCGATTTGGTAACAAACCAATTGACTCAGCCAAGTCTGACTTAAATCAGCCTAGCCAATCAAACCCGGTCAGCAGCGGAATTTGGAGGGAAAATGGACTCCAAACTTGGTTATGTTTTGGTTTTAGATTTTTTTCTTGTCCGCCTAACCTCTCCCAAGCCTATAAAAACTACCCAACCCCCTCACATTTCCTCACAGCTATCTTATTGCATTTGTGTGAGCATTTGTGAGGAGTTTGTGAAGAGTTGTGGAGCTGATTTTTGGAGCAGCAGTGAGGAGTCTTAGGCAATCATTGGAGCAATAGTGAGGAGCCAGAGTCTAAGCCAGATGATGTTGGCTTCTCTAGCAATAGACATTAGTGGCTAGTGACTAGTGATGTTTTACTTTTGTTGTAGAGGTCATTTAGAGCCTACTTGGTTATGTGTTCTTGTTCTGATCTCTATATCATGTATGTATTACGCAGTACATTGGGTGCCATTTTGATATAATGGATATATTCATGAGCCTACTTTGATCATATGTTGTCTTCTCTCTATATTCTAATGCTTTGTGTTTGGAAATATGAATGAAAATCTTTAAAATTATGTTTTTTCATAAAAATAAAAATAAAAAATATTTAATGTATTTTTTACAACGACCGAGTCATTGAAATCAAACCGGCCGAGTCAATACCGAGTCAAAGTCAAAGTCGGAGTTGACCCTCAACTGATTTCGAACCTGAGTCAAATTTTTAAAACATTGGTTCTATGTACACTTATTCCTCTATCACCCCATTTGGCGAATCTACCATCGCATCTGAGCTGCCAGGGATATAATTGACTAGATATAAGTGTATCTGGAAACTGGGGCAAAGGTCTCCTCATAATCTATCCCTTCTTTTTGTGCATATCCCTTTGCCAAAAACCTAGCCTTATACTTTTCCACACTGTCATCTGCCGCATATTTGATCTTATAGATCCATCTGGAACCTACAACTGATTTGTCTTCCGGCCTTGGCACTACCTGCCAAACTTCATTCGTCATGATAGAGCTATACTCTTCTACCATGGCATCTACCCACACTTGATGTTGTGTGGCCTCCTGAAATCTTGAAGGTTCTACAACCTAAGCTACCAACGCTTGGTACCTGTCAGGATGTGTGCGTTGTCTTTTGTTCGTCTTAAGAGTTCCAATAAACTCCTTTGCATCTCTTAATCTCTGACGAACCTCTTTGATGGCTTGAGCACTAGTCATGGGAGGTTCAACCAGTTCCTCCTCATCCTGCCTCTGCTACTCCATCTGCTGAGAACTCCTCGGATTTCCTGCACTTGAGGAAATATTGGTACTAGTCACAGTACTCGATCCTTGTGACTATCCTCCTGCCTGTTGGAAAATCAAAAAGGCAGTAAAGATTTTCTTGATCTTGATAATTACTTGTGATGTTTCTTATTATTACGATTCTTTATATCTTCTTTCTTTATTTCATCAAGCAATTACCAAAAGCAACACAAAAAATCATGAACACAAGATGTAGGCACATGCCAGGGCAAAACACTCCTCGAGCGGAAAACCCAGTCAAAGTAATTCTTCCTTTTAATAGTATTCTTTGAGACTCTTCACCTTAGACCAAGACCAGAACTTCCCTCCACACCAAGTCAGCCTCCAGAAGACTGACCTCTACCCAGCAACTTTGACTATGCAGCGACTAGCAACAGCTAACAACTTTCCGGCAGCAGTCCAGCTTGGGAGACTTCGATCTCCCAATCCAAAAGCACGAAACAAAGAGAGACCACTACCAAAATTTTGATTTTCCTTGACTCCTCAGACTCACCCAAACTCACATTCACTTCGGCTTCCCAGCAACAGACTTTCCCAGCTACCCACTTCGCATTTTTGCCCAACAACAATATTTTCACACTTCTTCCCAGTAGATAGAATTCGAACTTGACGAGAAGTGGTACTCCAAATGAATTCGATGTCCTTCATTTTGTAGGCTTTTTGTGGAGTCAAATAGGGTCTTAGGCCAATTTGATCTTCCTTTAGGCCAACATGGTGTGGAGGTTGCATAATTCACATTTGACTCAATACTAAACCTTTTTACATGACTCAAAAGCCCAAGGAGGGTCTCTTTAAATGTACAATAATTCTATAGACTCAGAATAAATCCTAGATGTCCTCAATGGGGACTTTGACCTAAAACATGGTGACCCAAGCAAGAAACCCATGCTTTAATAATTCACAATAATAGTAATAATAATTCTTTTCTTTATTATTTTGACAAGTACATGACATAATGACTCAAGTACATTATTGAATATCGAACATAGTTACATTTTCCAACACTCCCTCTTAGCTAGCTTGGTATCATAACGTACATATACAATGGAAGATCTCAAACTATATGAACCATGAAGAACTTTAAGCACCGCAATGCCATGGACTAAATTCCTGACCAGGGCAATCGATCCAAACAGTCACTCAATAGTTTAGGCATCGCAATGCCATGGACTAGATTCCTAACCAAGGTAATCTATCCAAGTGGGACTAAGATGGACTCAAGCTTTCCGCCCCTCTAGGTACCATCAGCCTTAGTTGCTAACCATCAACCCAAAAATCCAAGTGTGTATCCAAAACAGAACTCAGTAATCAACATCACCTTTCCAACTTCGAGACCCGGACATCAGCACTAAGTGCCAGTCAGATGTCCTCTCATGCAATGCTTCACTCGCAAAGCCTCAACATCCCTAGATCCAGCAAATCAAGAATGTCCAATCTCTCCCAATCAAAACTAATTAGTAACCAGTATGTTTTCAAATTCTTCGAGAGATTCACCTGTACAAACACAACCCCAATCAATAATATACTTTCACTTGTACATAATCAAAATACAAACCTTCGAGGTCTTCCAAGCAATAGATGTTTCTTCTCAACTTTCGATAGTAGGACTGTCAACCAAATCTTTTATAGAATATTCCTCAATCATATGTTTTTCCGTTCTACTTTTCATGCAGCAACATATCCTCCGAAATTCATTCTTCAATTGATACCAAGCTATGCCCTCCCTCTCAACCAAGAAGCAACTCTTCATCCAAACTCCCTCTAATCTTAGGAGATCTCTTCTATTCATGCTTCCTCCAAGAGATCAGCCTCTTATTTTCAACATCGGAGAATCTTTCGTGGCTTCCAACCATTTCATCAGAGTTATCATCATTCCCATCATGCTTATCACATCAATGAGCATCTTCACCAAGTTGAAGATTGTGTACCTGCACTACTTTAATTGCAAGTACAACCAAATCTACAAAAGCATGATGTTAGACATATCAAAATCACGGAATCATTTCAACTTTATTCATATCAGATACCCAAACTCAATTACAAACAAGAGACATGTACTCTTCAACATCATGTTAGGAACTTTATACACTATAGACTACTTCATAACAATATTATCCCATCTAGGGCTTTAATGTGTCTTCCAAAGCTATGACATATCTTACTACAACATATAGCAAACCCTAGAAACAATTCAAAATACATATGTCCATCTCACTAGGGATTCATACAAATCCTAGATTTCATACAAAAGAATCAAAGTCAATCACAACTTAGTCATTAACCTTACTAGCTTCCACTAGGGTTAGTTCCAAGCCCCTAGATTTTTCAATCAACCATCAAACAGTCACTAACATGACCAGCTACTACTAGGGTTAGTTGCAAACGCTAGATTTCCAAGCAATCATCAAACTCAAAAATTCAGATTTCAACACTCTCTTCACAAATCTCAAAATATTATATAGTCAACGCTCATCAGAGATTTCTACTTTGACTAAGGTTCAACTCCAAAACCCTACAATTTCATAATCTCAACAATCATTAAATACATAGATCTCATATTGTTATGTTACACACTAAACAATGTCACTACTAGGATTTAACTGCAAAACCCTAGATTTTCATTTTCAACAATCATCTAATAGATTTCAAATTGTTATATCACACACACTACACAAATTTAACTTCACCAGGGTTTAGCTACAACACCCTAGATTTTCACATATCATCATCCTAGAATCTCAGACAAGGACTTTCATTAAGTTCTAAGCCTTATGAACATCAATGACTAAGTCAACACATATCTAGGAATCCATAACCATACATAAGAAACTCATATGTCCAATAGAATTAATACATCTCACCTAGACCAAGCTAGGGTTTCAATCAAAAGAACATATCTATACATGCTTAGATTCCATCATCATGCAAATATATTTCATATCATGTGTTAGTCAAACCCAACTTCACAACAATATCAAATAAGAGTTAGACACACAATCATTTTGATTACACTAGGGTTTGATCAGACAAACACACACATACCAAAGAAAACATTCTTAAGACAATGTAAGGGTCTTGCTCACACATTCAACCAAACCCCAATGAGCTAGGGTTCCAATGTAGAATCACACATTCCACCAAACCCTAATGAGATAGGGTTTCAATGTAGAAATGCCGCAGCCCAACATTACCAAAACTTCAAAGGTTCGAAATTTTAGACCTCATCATTCAACCCTAACAAGTTAGGTTTCTAGATCGCACCAAAATCCCAAACAAGACATCATCAATAAAACTTCAACTAGCATTTCACAATCACCCTAAGCAGCTTAGGATTTCAGACATTCACATTAGCATACCCTTCGGTTACAGTTTTCCAAAACCTGTCTAGGGTTCTACATAGTCAATCAAGAATATGAGTGGGGTGGGTAGATTTATCAAGAGATGAATCACCCAAACAAGAATCACTAAGATTCAATATAGATAGTCATAACAAAGTTAGTAATAGATCATCAAATGAATAATCCTTTCAATCAATGTATTCAAAGCATACTTTTGTTTCTTGACTAACCTTGTCTTGAGAGATCCTCCTTGCAGATGTCTTCATTAACCAAGACAACAGAGGGAGAAAGGTGACTAGTATTTAATATAATCAAAACTAAATGAGTACATGAATCCAAAACTGAAAAGACATGAGATACTTATCTTTGGGAGTTGCTGGGAGCTCCCTCCAAAGCTTGGGGGAAACTTACAAACTTAAAGCAATACAAAAATGTATTTTCCAAATATATGTTAAGAACCTATAAATTCTAAAACATATAAAACAAGTTATGTAAAGCAAATGACTTAATAGTGTAAATCTCTAATGTCGGATTCTTTAGGCTTGACTTTCTTTGAGTCTCTTTCTTCAGCAAAGTTGGCTTGATCTCTTCCTCTCTTCTTATTCCTTGGGTTCTCGGGACAGTCACTCTTGTAGTGACCTTTCTTATGACATTGATAGAACTCTATCTTAGACATGTCAACTTTCTTCCTCGGTCCCTTCGATCTCTTTCCTTTATGATGAGCAACATAAGCATTTGATACTTCTTTAGGATTGGCAACCATTGAGATCCTTAATTCTTCTTGACTACATGCGGTCCATAATTCTTCAAAGGTGGGAGCTACCTTCCAACTATTGAGACCTGAAGCAAATGCACCCCAACAAGGTGGGAATCTTAATATAGCAGTGATCACCAATTCTTTGTCCGAAACAATCTCATCGATGGCCAAAAGATCATCCCTGAGTCTAGTTATCTTCACAAAGAAGGTTGTCACAGTATCTTCTTTAGTCATTTTCGTATTCCTCAGCTCATTCTTCAAACTTGCTACTTGACCAATGTTCTTAATAGTGAACAGCTTCGACAAGGCTCCATACATCTCCTGAGCATGATCGATGTTAGCCATGAATGGGACAAGATTGTCTTTTATCCCTTCTACCATCAGAATCATAGTCACCAATTCTAGATCCCTGAATTTCGCTTTGTCAGCATCACTGGCTTTTTGTGTAGGCTTCTTTGCATTTCCTTTAACTAAGTCTAACACCTTGTTTTTCTCGAGGATTAGGTCAATCCTCTTCTTCGAAGATATGAAGTTAGATGCTCCTTCAAGTTTGTTCTCACCCTTGATTGAGTTAGACATCCTCCTTGAATATAATAGACTCCTTCCCTGAGATAGTGCCTATGAATGAATCTGCCTTTTTCTTCTTTCTTCACCAAAGCTCTGATACCATGTTGGAAAATCAGAAAGGCAGTAAAGAGTTTCTTGATCTTGATAATTACTTGTGATGTTTTTTATTATTAAGATTCTTTATATCTTCTTTCTTTATTTCATCAAGCAATTACCAAAAGTAGCAACACATAAAACAATGAACACAAGATGTAGGCACATGCCAGGGCAAAACACCCCTCGAGGGGAAAACCCAGTCAAAGTAATTCTTCCTTTCAATAGTATTCTTTGAGACTCTTCACCTTAGGCCAAGAGCAAACTTTCCCTCCACACCAAGTCAGCCTCCAGAAGATTGACCTCTACCTAGAAAATTCGACTATGCAGCAACTAACAGCTTTTCGGCAACAGTGCAATTTGGGAGACTTTGATCTCCCAATCCAAAGCATGAAACAGAGAGAGACCACTACCAAAATTTCGATTTTCCTTCACTCCCTAGACTCACCCAAACTCGCATTCACTTTGGCTTCCCAGCAACAAACATTCCCAGCTACCCACTTCGCACTTCTACCCAACAGCATGATTTTCACACTTCTGCCTAGTAGAGAGAATTCGAACTTGATGAGAAGCGATACTCCAAATGAATTCGATGTCCTTCCTTTTATAGCCTTTTTGTGGGGTCGAATAGGGTCTTAGGCCGACTTGATCTTCCCAAGAAGGGTCTCTTTAAATGTACAATAATTCTATAGACTCAGAATAAATCCTAGAAGTCGTCAATGGGGACATTGACCTAAAATATGGTGACCCAAGCATGAAACCCATGCTTTAATAAGTCACAATAATAATAATAATAATAATAATTCTTTTATTTATTCTTTTGACAAGTACATTATTGAAGACAGAACATAGTTACATTTTCCAACACTGCCTGTCCCACCAACTGCCCCTGCTGCTAGACAAAAGGAGCTTTTGCTGACTGATTCTAATCACCTGCGGGCATCTCACAAGATCTTCTGAAAGCTCAGTCCTCCATGAACTTCACGTCTCACCTTACTACAATCTTTCTATTGCTAAGAATGTAGATTTTGTATGCCTTTGAGGTTTCGCAGTACCCAATGAAGATCCCCTTCTTTGAAGTCTGATCCAGTTTGGTACGTTTATTATCTGGCACGTGGCAATAAGCAATGCTGCCAAAAATTCTGAAGTGGCTAACTTTTGGCTTCTTCCTTGTGAAAACTCCTGGCATTTTCTTCACCAATTCTCTATGAGGAGTCCTGTTCTGAATATAGACTGTCATGTTACATGCTTTTGCCCATAGAAATTTAAGTAGATCTTGTCATATAACATATCCTTTGCAGCGCCAACAATGGTTATGTTTTTGCGCTCTACTACACCATTTTGCTATGGATTATATGTAGTTGTCCATTCTCTTTGATGTCTTCCTTCGCACATAAATCTATGAAGTCCTTATCAATATATTCTCCACCATTATCTGAGCGAAGCACCTTGATCTTCTTCCCTGTCACATTCTCCACAAGAGCTTTAAACTCTCTAAAACGATCGAAGACCTTACCTTTGGTCTTGAAGAAGTAAATCCAGGTTTTCCTGGAATGGCCATCAATAAAGGTGATGAAATATTTGGCACCACTAAGAGTTCTAGTGGACATCGGGCCGCAAATATTTGAATGTATGAGTCCTAACACGCCATTAGCTTTGTTTTCACTTCTTGTATATTCTGCCTTAGCATACTTCCCAAGTACGCATCCTTTGCACACATCATCATGTTCCGTGCCAAGTTCTAGAACCCTTGTTACCATTTCTCCTAACATCATGAGTGCTCTATGGTGTGTGAAAATTCGAAAAGCCCCGAATCACTACTACAACAACTGATTATATTTCTCCTATTGAATCAAGTTATTTACAGTATTATACAGTAAACATAGAAATAAATACAACTACAGCATTCACAACTTAAATAATATGCGGAAACAAGAATCTGAGCAAGAAAGGAATAACACACACAAGTGACACCATTGTTTTTGGACTAAGGTCCCCGAAAAAACCCAATGTGTGAAAATCAATGCAACAGCTAAGGGTTTCTATTATTAAGCAGTAATTTCTGAGTACAATTCTTCGAATGCCTAAATTGCCAATCCTATATAGAGATCTAATTGGACAAAAAGTAGTGAGATGATCTCACCCTATCACTGGAAAATTTGGCATTGATCTGCGTTGGAGATGAGCCTCTGCACAGTACTGCATTACACCCACGTAGTCACTACGTCACTGCTATTGGGATTGCACTACACCTCCTCTGATCCTCTACTGGCTGGAAACTTCGGCCCTCTGTCCTCCCAGTCTCACACCCCAATTTCGACACTTGATATCGATTGTTCCTCGGTAGAATTTCAGACTCCCTCTGAAGCTCTGCGTTGCCACAGCATAGCTCTGCGTGGCCTTGCGTCAGCCTCTCTGGACGTCTTTCTGCCCTCTCTACCTTGTACTCTCCTGATCAAGAAAACTTCCTCCTGAAACTATCCCTGCCCCTCACTACAAGAAATCCCTTTGAGCTCTTCTCCAGCAACTGTTGCATTGCTCTCTTAAGAAAATCGAACTTTGGTCTCTCACTCGATGTGTCTTCCAAATGCCCATCAAGCGTCTTCTTATAATCTTCTCATTGAGTAACCAACAACCCAGATTAGATTCAAATCAATGCCTCGGATCATTTTGGCTTGATCCTCGTCTTCTTCTAGAGGTTTCACCCTTATTTTAATTAATACCCTTTAATTATTTTAATTTCCTAAGTTTAGACTTAGGCATCCATTAAAAATAATTAATTATTTTAATAAAACGTTTTCCGTGTGGAATTTCCCAAAACGATTTCTGGGTATTCTAGAACACGTGTCTTAGCCTCCCTGCAAGTTTTGAGGCTTAGAGCACATCTGATAAAACTAGAGATCAACATGGTGTAGATGTCCCATTCTCCTATGCCATAACTCATTTAGCTCCTTCCCACTACTATTGACACTTCCTATTAGTGCCATTGAAGAATCAATTTGTAACCAATACAATCTGTTACTTCGAACTCCAATCTGTCTTACCTTTTTCTAGCTTGGGTGTTTGACACATACTTTCTTCCCTACGAAGTGAATATTACACCCACTATCCTGTAATTGGGATACTGAAATCGGGTTCATACCCAATCCTGGCACACGCAATACATCTGTAGCGCTAGTGCTTGCTCCTAACTCCCTCTGAAAATCTATGGTACCTCTCCCTACTGGAGTACATTTTGTTTTGTTTCCCATAGTAATCTGGAATTCCATCTACTCCTCTTTGTAGCTAGAGAAATATTCTCTAACCCCTGCCATGTGAGCTTATGCTCCACTGTCTATATACAAGACTCTCTGTGAAGCTGATACTGCTAAGCAAGCAAATTCGTTCTCCAATCTAGAAGACAAATATGAAGTCTCCTGAATGTTACTTTTGTCCATGGTTATGTTGAAAAGTTTATAATGTTATTCCTCTTCACCACCCTGACGTTGGCTTTGCTCTAGCAAATTGCTACAAAACCCTCTACATCCGCTAGAGACTTGTCCAACAAAGGTACTGAGCTACTTCCTTTGCCTCTGGAATCACTTGATCTAGAAGGATCGAATTTTTCTACCCCTCACAAAAACCAGTGTTTCCTCAAGCAAATTGAACACTTGGCAAAATATTGTGTTGCCTTTGGGAATTTTCGACCTGCTGCCCTTTGCTGAGCAGCGAAATTCCTTTCCTTCGTTTTCCTGAGCTCTCTGACTTATCAACTATGCTTTGATACCATGTGAATTTTTTTATCTATTGCAGCAACTGGAAATTATTCTTCTAACTGAAAATTTAATTATGTAGTTAATTTGCTACGGCAAACAACGAATAAAATCACAACTACAATTTTCACCATAAAGATATTATGAAAAATAAAATACTGAAAATTAAGAAATTTTACCACAAACACAAGAATTTTGACAGTTAGTTTTGATCCATTGTCCCCGAAAAAACCCAATGTGGGAAAATCAGTGCAGCAGATGAGGGTTTTATTATTATTCTTCATCAGCAATTCTGAGTACAATAATTTAGATGCCCAATAAGCAATCTAATACGAAGAAAATACTGGCAAAATTATCGTGAGAATTTTCTTTCACCCCATAGCTATTTTCTGACTTCGAAATTGCCTCCCTAGCCTCTGAGCTGAGCTCCCTGCGTCACACTTTACGCAGAGCTTACACTAGTCCTCTAAGAATTTCGACCTTCCTTCCTTTGCCTCTTTCGGGGACTGGAAACCTTCCTCCCAAAATGTCGTTGCCCACCTCTTCTACCTGCTACTCACCCTCTGGCTCTATCTTCTCTGTTGAGTTGTTGCTACTGAGAAAATCGAACTGCCTGGGCAACTGAGTATCTGCACTGGTGTATTCTCCATCACCACATTGACCTCCTCTTATAATCCATTGTTGGAGCACCAACGACCAAGATTAGAACTTAATCAATGGCGAGGATCATCTCTAGATTGATCTATGTGAGTTTCTAGATGATTCTTACCTTATCTCAATTAATATTGATTAATTAATCATATTCACTAAGTTTGACTAAGGAAATATTTAAAAAAAGATTAATAATCTAATTGAGACACTTCTAGGCAGAATTTCCAGAAACGAATTCTGGGTTTTGGAGATCTCATGTATTCTAGCCTCTCCACCAAATTTCATGGCTAGAACACATCTGATGCTGCAAAAACTAATAGTGGGTTGTTGGTATAATTTTTTTTATGCTTTGAATTATTTCATTTTCCATATATTCTTATAAACTTACTAGTGCAAAACTATCGTGTGCTAGCATTTGATTTGAGAGTAGGTTCTAGATGTTGAAAGTTCTAGCTTATTTTCAAATAAATTTCTATAAGTTTCAATTCATTGTTTGCTCATCTAAATCTATATGGACTAATGTGTGATTTGAGTATTGTAGAAGAATGTTTGTTGGATCAAGCGTGAGGAGAAGTCTTTAGAAGACCAACCCACTCTTGAAGCACCTTCAAAGGAACTCCTATTTGTTATTTGAATTTTCATAGTTTATCTTACGAAAAATTGTTTGCACGGATCCGTTTGGGCATAGCTTGTATACAAGCAATCACATTAAAATTTAAATCTTTTGAAATAGTGTTTCATTGATTTTATATTAGCTACTTAAATACTATTTGTATTTTATTTAGTTGTTTTACATATTTTATCTACACTAATTTGTCTCTTGATTTGCAGCTCATAGGTTGAGTGTTGATGATAAGGGGATTGAAGGCAGATTACTCAAACTCTAACCATTCGCTTGCAGGACCTCTCAACCCTTTCAAAGTTGATTTCATGAGGAGGTCATGGACAAAGAGAAGGTTGCTACTTGGCAAGGTCATGAGCATTTGAGGAGAAAGCTCTTACTTGGTTTCGTCATGCGCATTGAAGAATAGTTCCTCTCCTGTGCAAGAATTCATCATCCATTAGAGGCTAATATTTTGACATCAAGAGACACCTAACACCTTCATTAAAAACAATCTTGTTGTATTTTCTGATTTTGACTTTCAAGAAGAAGATCTAGTGCTTGAGAAACCTCATATATTGTAAAGATCCCTCTTGAAGCTTTAGTTGAGATCCTCTTGAACGTTTTTCACCTTTGTAATCATCTAATAAAAGCTTAGTTTTTTCTTGTGGGAGCTTGGGTTTTCACCCAAGGCATTATTTGTTTCTTATTTAGAAGGAGATTTTTGGGCGGATTGATCTTGCATGTTTCTCTTTAGTTTTCATTTTGCATATCTTAAAAGTTAACACAATCTCTCCATCACATTCTAATTTTCTAGATTTAATTTTGCTACTAGTTTCCATTTTTATGCTTGGCATTTCAAGTTTCTTTGCTTTTAAAAATAATTTGGAATTTTACTTTGAGGCAACTTATTTTATTACATGCAAGCATTTTCATTTCATGTGGCAAAGTTGATCTAGTTTGATAATTTGCTTCATGTTGGCCTCACAATAGGTTCATTGTTTACATGCTCATATATTTTTAAGCTATTTGACATTTTGCAAACATATCATACATTAAAAGCTTCATTTTATTTCTTTGCTTTAGTTGGTTATTGATGTATCATTTGTCAAAGCATTTACTTTAAGCAACTTGAAATCTTATGTGCTTATGAATCTTATGTTTCTATATCTTGTATTATTTGAGCAATTATCCAAGTTATCTTGTTGAGCATATTTCCATTTTAATTGAAGCATTTCTCTTTATACAAGCATTAATAGACTTACTTGCATCTCGTTTAGGTATATTAATATAGTTGCATTTTAATTTAAATTACCTCCAAGTATAAGCTTGGTTAAAAGATATTCTTAGGGACCTCTTTCTTTCATCAACTTGAAGGACATAGACACTCTTACGTGGTTAACATGGTGACTTTGCAGTGGTCAAAGCCACAGTCTCTGCGGCGCTAGAGGCATCAAGTGTATTGGGTAATCCAAAAAAGGTATCATTAATATAGTCTTCGTTGTCTTTCTTTGGACCCCTTCCACAACTCACATAAGAGAGACTTCTTTCAAAACAGTTGAAAGAAAGGTCACTTCTAAACTAGGCATTTAGATTAAAATTTACCAAGATAATTGCATTCAATCTTAGTTTAAGTGCATTTCATGCTAACACATCTTGTTATTTTACTTGCAAATTATTTTATTTACTTGTCATTGATGCAAATATCTTGCATTTATTATCTTATTTAGGCAAGTATCATCTTGTTTCACTTTTGCAAGTAAAGTTTAGTTTTTTCCTTTACAAGTCACTTTATATTGCTTCCATACATGCTTTGGATTTGTGAATGATTTTATATTTTGAAAGCATTCCTTGACAGCAAATTATATATCATGTATATCTTGCTAACATCTTTTGTTTGATTGATAGGATTACTTATGTTTCAATTTGAAACACTTCATTTTTCTTGAGCAAGTATCATTTATTGAAGGCAGAAGTTTTATATATGCTAATCTTTAATTCATGTTTTCACGATTATTGAAGTTCATTTTATTTCACATCATATTTGCTCATAATCTTAAAAGTAATTCAATTCACTCTAACATCTCCTAGAGCCCTCACATCTTTTTAACTTAGTTTTCCATTTAGGGACTGTTACCACTCAAACTAGCAGGGGTCCTAAAAAGGCATCCTTGAAGGGTTACTACTAGGCTAAGGGAAACAATGGAGCAATACCCCAATGTCACCTCGGCTAAGGCTCCCTACTCTTTACAGATTTTCACCGATGGGAAGAGACTCATTATTATAAGGATCATGAAATGAATGGACCAATGATAGGGCGAGAGGTGATCCTAGAAGCCTATTCACGAGAGAAGCTCGAATATGTGGCTTGTTTGTCTTGGAAGGCAAGATGGAAGGCTCTCTAGGAAGGGCCTGGGGAAAACTACTAGGGTTAGGTTTTGAATATGTGTCTTATAAAGGAGACTCCAAAGAATTCTTGTGGAAACTTGGGTTCCAAGTGATATTTGAAGAATTAACCTTGATAGTGCATGGAACCACACGAGACTAAGTAGACCCAAGGTTCGGTCAAGGGGATAGGATTTAGCAACTAATGATATGCTTGACCTAATTAGGGTAAGTTCCTCAGATAGAACACCAAAGGACACCGCTTACAAACAGATCACAGATCAGTACACCAGTATTCTTGACGTAGTTAAAACTCTCAAAGAGGGAAACAGTCCACGGCCTGAACCAACGCAACCACTTCAGGCAATTTATTAATGTAAAAGAAAGAAAATTTACATAAGCTTCTCTCATGAATGGTCACCTTACAAATGACCCTCCATGCTCTTTAAATAAAGATCATGGACCAATTGGGTGTTAAGCCACAGATCAAGCATCGGTAATACCGAGGAGAGAATGAACCGCCAAATCACTTCATGTCTAGAACATATCGTGACCGTCAAATTGTAAGTTACAAAAAGTACATACTAAAGAAACACACTTTACTTGACTATACACTAGACCAAGTTATACTTAACTATTTCCTATGTTTCGAAATATCCTATCATCCCCCCTTAAGAACAACTTGGGATAGGATTGAAGGATGTACAAATATGACACAATAGGAGAAGGAAGGAGGCATTAGAGCCTATCCACCCTTAGTGACAACTTCTTGAACTCCAACCATAAATCGAAGTTTAGTAAACTTAGCCTCTGTGAGAACCTTTGTAAAGATGTCTGCGACTTGATCATTGGTTGAACAATATTGCACTCCAAGAACATGGTCATGAATGAACTTTCTGATGAAGTGCATGTGTAGTTCAATGTGTTTGTTGCGCTAATGTTGGACTGGAGCTTTGCATAGTTGAATGGCACTTTGATTATCACACCAAAGTGTAGTTGGATGTTGCTGCTGAAAGCCAAACTCTGACAGGATCTGATGAAGCCACAGGGCTTCCTTACTAGCTTCTACAACGCCCTGATACTTTGCTTCTGCTGAAGAAAGAGAAATGGCACTTTGTTTCTTGCAAGCCCATGTAATAGGTCCAGAACCAAGACTGAAGACATCACCTGCAGTAGACTTCCGATCATCAGGGTCACCAGCCCAATCGGAATCAGTGAAACCAACCAATAGAGGAGATGCTTTTGCACTGTAATGAATCCCAAACTAAACGGTACCTCGAACATAACGAAGTATTCTTTTAGTTGCTTTCCAATGACTTTCATGTGGGTTTTGCATAAACCAAGCAATAAGGCCAACAACAAAGGAAAGGTCAGGACG
>APFE030581520.1:223779-273109 GCA_000404065.3 Pinus taeda
GTATGCATTGCATGTAGAGTTTTAGAGCTTTTAGTTGAGTGATTTTAGGATTTTTAGATCATGCTAAGTTTTATAAATTATGAAGCCTCAAAGGCATTAAAGATCAGAGAAGGAGTGAGTATGAGGAATAAGAGGCCATGAATAGGCCATGATTTCTCTTGTAAATATTTTAATTCTTAATTAATTATTCTCATATTTTTGTGTGCATATGGTTGGTGTGATTTTCAGTTAGTTTTATAATTTTTAAAAGCCTATTAAATGGAGATAAGGAATAGTAATTATTGGGTGAAAGATTGTGAATCGAATGGAGTTCGTAGAACATACAAATGTGTGAAATTTTCCAGACATTGAGTTTTAGATTTGGTTAATAGTTGGATTGCATTCTCATATGCACAACGTTTGAAGATCCTGGTTTATGCGGGTTTACCTGCATCAGATGGCTATATCATGAGATAATTGATGCCCTAGGTGACCTAGAGAAGAGGAGAGGGGAGAAGGAAAATAGGTTTAAGGTGATCACCTTTGGGTGGACCAGTGCCTAATCCTTTAGGGAGATTCGGGTCAGGTAGAACTATGACTAAAGACCTTTGAATTTTCTAGGTCAAGGAGGCCTCAAAGACAACTCTGCTTGGCACTAGGACAGCAGCAAAAGCAGCTTCAAAGACATTAAACTTTGTTTTGCAAGGTAAATGGCTTGTCAAGATGAATTTCAATAACGAAACATCCCTAGGAACATTCATTCTTTATACATGGCACATACATGAAGCATTCACTATCCAGCAACAAAAATTCCACAACTTTCCATAAGAGATGCAACAAATAAGCCCTAGTATAGAGAAATCCTAGCAACAATGTACGTGACAAAATTAGAAAGAAAGAATAACATTAAAATATACTTACATGTATAAGAATATATCCAACCATCCAAAAAAACTTGCCATCAAGAAGCTCCAAGACATATGAAAATTATCCAAACATCAAATTCATTCCATGCTCCAAAAATTCATCCTCCAAGAAGGATAGTGAAAAACTCTAAAGAGATACTAGTTCCAAATCCAAGTGATGGTGCTAAAATGAATTCACTTCACTTCTATTTATACACTTCTAATAAGTTCGATTTAGCTAATTAGGCCTACATTAGCCCCTACAATAAAATAATGTGCAAAATAACCAACTTTTGGTGACAAACCCACTAAACTAGCTTATAAACAAAAGAATAAGCCTCTCAAGAGGTCAAATAATCAATAATGCATGTCGTTGGATCTTGGAGGAAGCCTAATGAAGTCCATAAGTGCCATAATGTGGAGTTGGACTTCTAAAAGTAGTGGACAAGGGTTTGGCCCCTTATAGTACCCTGTGGTGCTCCAAATGGTATGTAGGGGAACACAAGTGTCCTTATGGGTCCCCAAACAAATCGAAGACCCCTGTAGGTCACCTGCAAGGGTTGGGATGATGGTGTAGGTGAAGCCACATCATCGTGCAAGTCTTGGATCATCTGCCAAGTGTATGGCGCAATTGTGGGGTTGGTTGGGCATGATGGATCAAGTGCATCTTCCTCGTCCAATAAGTGAACCACGAGCAATCTCTGAATGGTTGTGGGGATCCATGGAGTGTTGTCTTCTGCTGTGAAGGCCAATGGATCTCTACTCACACCCTACATGTGCCAATGTAGCCCTCTGGGGGTCAGTTCCCGTATAGGGAGACCAAACCCAAATGGAAACCATTTGCAATCCTGCATAAGGTCCAGTGTGTCCCCATTCCTTAGAGCATACCAAGTCATTAAAGAAATCAAGTAAAAGAGTTTATAAACCATGGATAACAAGTGGGCACTTCACAATGGCATCCCCTTCCATAGTGGGCTTTGGTATGTGCTAATGTCTCCAAGCTCCAAATAGGGTTAACCAAGCATCCTATTAGGTGGTTTCTACTTCTAAAGGGGGTGGTATGTCTGTGGTACATCCTTCAAATGGTGGTTGCATGTGGCATAATGATGGAATGGAGTAGGGAATGGAAGGGCACAACCCGAATGACATGCCATGGTACAAGGGTAGCCAATAAAACGGAAGCCCACAATTGGGTAAATAATGTGTAGGAGGGAGCAATCGTGGTGCATAAGTTACACTGACCTTGATTTTTCCACCTTTCTTCATATGCCTTTTTCCTTTTTATGATTTTCTTTGGTTAACTGCTCGGGGCTCTAGGTAATGACAGCATGATGTGTAAAGTATAGCAGTGGATGCCCCCTTTTGTGGGGGCAGTTCATCACCCACCGGGGGTTGGGACAATCATGGGTTCCTGAATGATAAAGGAGGTTCATCAAGGGCCATGTAAGAACCAGGGTGATGGTCATAGAATGGGGTAGAGCTCATGTCATGGCTTTTTCCCACATGCTAAATGTTTTTGTCCCAACCATCTTTTGAATTTTATGGTACAATTTCCTGTTGAATGTGGCCAATTATGCTTTTTTTCTTTTTCATTTAGCCGCATCAACCTCCAAGCATCATTTCAAGCCCGACCCAAAGTGTGGGGCAAGGGGAGGGGGCGGTTGACCCTATGTGGACCTAGTGGAGGAATGTGGACCCAAGTGGGAGGAGAGATGATTAGGGGTGTAGTGAGCACAAGGGGAGTAATGTATGTGAATCGGGGAGCGGGACCACGCAACCAAAATTGGGGTTTCCCATGTAATACCATCTCTGAAACCAATAAGTCAGTAAAAGAGATCCCACAAGACTAGGGTGCAAGGTTAACATCCCAAAAGAGACCTAGGGGACAAGAGCATAGACCTAGACCACTCTTTCCGCAGAATCCCCCCATTAATCCATGCTCAAAGCTTCCATGATAAATAAACTAGAATACTCAATTTTTAAATAACAAGGCATACCTTTGGGTTTGGGAGGCCCACCTTCAAACATATGATCATGACAAATAGGTGAGACCACATCGTTGGCTCGAGTGGCGAAAAAATGGCACATCAATCTAGTTGATGGCTGTAGGGGGTTGTTCGCTGCCAACTGAGGACCATCTTGGAGAAAAAAAAATATCTCCTAGGGATATCACCCACAAAATGGTGGGTAATAGGGACCACCCCCCTTAGCTTACCTAGGAGAGAGCTTAAACTGAGAGAGAGTTGCGAATAGGTGACAGCACCATCTCTTAAATTTGCCACCAACCACAACTCGTGGAGCTAAGCAATTTTCTCACTAACTTAGGTGTGTGTGGCAAGGTGCAACAGGTACAAAATGGGTCTCATGGGTTTCCTGATGATAAGATAAGTTGGTTTTGCTCCAACGTTGAGGGGTCAGAGTATGGTGCTAGCCCTCCCATGTCTCAAGGGGTGATACAAACCTCATCTAGGCCTTGGATAAGCCTCCACGGCCTATACGTATTGCTACGCTAGCTGGTGGTACACTAGTCCAAGTGCATCATCTCATGAATAATGTAGGGCAAAGCGTAGAGCGTTGGGGTGCAGTAGGTACCCATGGAATGGAGTGATGCTCTACAAGTGATAGGAATCCCATGGCTCTCAACGCTTCACTTGTAGGGTGTCATATGCTCCTCTAGTGGACTTGGGCCCAAGTTAAGTTGCCCAACTTATGATGGAAATGACCGTCCAATCACACACAATGTCTAGTGTTGCATCTTCACCATTAGATACAATTAATCATTAGTGCATCTAAGTGAACCAAGCTTGTGAGTCAAGGGAAAATTGGGACTTCATATGGGGCTTCTCTTCCAAATTTGGGGCTTCGATCACGATCTAGTGTTACCTCCCTAGGTAGGAGTGGCTAATAAAAAATCCTATTAGATGTTCCTAGCCCCTAAGGAGAAAGACATGTCCCTGCTAAGTCCTTTAGTCAATAGGTGGCATATGAATAATGATGAATGGATGGGGATGAAGGGATCTCACGGCCAAATGCCATGGGTACAAGGATAGCAATAATGAGAAAGTACACATATTGGGTACCGATATACAGATGTGGGGAGGGAGCAATTGTGGATGCCTAAGTCACCCTAGCCTTTGTTTTTCCACCCCTCTTTATTTACCTTTTGCTTTTTCTTGATTTTTTTCTTTGTAATAACTACTTGAATCTCTAGGAAATGAGAGCATGTCATGTATGATGTAAAGCAGTTACTAACCCCTTAAAGGTGGGGCAGTTCATCGCCCACTAAGGGTTGGGATCTGCATGGGTTTCTTTAATGATATGATGGAGCGACAAGTAGCCCTAGGAACCAGGGTGATGGCCATAATGATAAGAGATAGAGTTCATGCTTGGATTTTCCCCACGTGCTATATTAAATGTCTCGACCATCTTTTGCATTTTATGATTTTCTTTTTCTTTCGTTTCTTGCTTGTGCCCACAATATGCTTTTAACTTTCTTTTAGCTTCATGAACCTCCAGGGCAACATTTCTAGGCCCGACCCAGATATGTGGACAAAAGGAGGGGATGTGTTAGTTGCCCACCTTCTAACATGTGTTGTTGACAAATGGGCGAGGAAACATATAACTGGTGCAGGTGGTGGAGATAAAGTGACACATCATGTTGGCTACTCAGTGGCTCTTACGCGCTGCTAGTTGCCGACTAGAATAAGATGAATAGAAGAAATGCTCTTCTAGGGGTACCCACTTTTGGTGGGTAACATGCCCTAGATCGGTGCTTGATCTTCCCTGCATATGTAGATCTCCAGCCTCTTTGCGCTCCTTCGGACCCAGTACAGTGCTCACTGAGATCCTACTGTCAATCTTGTGTTGATGTATTTTATATTCGCCCCTCCTCATCCTTGCTTTTATAACTTTACATTGAGTTAAATCCCTAACCTTAACACTAATCTCAAAGTGATTGATGGCCGAAATTAGATCTTGCCTCACATGAGATCAACGGCTAAGTTTAAAACTTACTCGCTTAAGTAAATTACTTTACTTTTCCTAAGTTCTTTTAGCTCATAAGCCAACATACTAATATATGATTTTTTCCAGGTTAGACTTAGGCTAAGTTATATTAGCAACTTGCTCACATTTGAGCAAGTGTTCTAAGGAAAATGTAGGCGACTTCTGCACGTCTAGACACAAGTCCTGTGCAGAAATACCTACCTGAGCTACAAACTCAACATTGTAAAGTGCACCTCGCTTCTATGCTAGTTTTTGTCATTGTGGTAGTTAATAAATGGTCAGCTCCTTTTTCTCTTTTTTATAGTTAGACATTCAATAGTTTTTTATTTTAATTAACTGACATTCCCATGGCTGTGACCCATCTCTTACACCCTGGGTTGCAGAGCACACTAAGAGAAGATTTGAGAAACAAACCATCTTAGCTAATAAGTATGGATTTTTATCTTATTGAAATAGATGTAGAGAATTTTCCAGTGCTTGTAAAAGCAATAAGAATTAAACCTAAATTAGGCAAATTTGCATTATTTTATGTACGAAATATTCTAGGGCGCTGCAAATATAGTTTTCTGTAAGACATTTACCTGCAAAGGCTATTTCTGGCAGATTAGCTGGTGGGAAAGATGAGGCGATCTTTGCAGCAGCAAAAAACTGTAGTTTATTTCTAAACACCTGCAGGTGAAAGACAAGATGTCATTCTTAAAACACTCAAACTCCGAAAAAATATTCTAGGGAATTGCTTTCAAGGGTATGATTTCACATATCTCATTCAGATAACTGTTTCTTCAAATATCTTGTTTTGTACTTGTCCAAGGAATTCCTTTGTTACAACATTTACTTACGTATTTACAAATGTCTTCAATACCTGTTTACAACATCGAACTATCTATAAATAATAAAAAGCAGCATCTTTGGTACAAATTATCATGATAGGTTACTAATGGGCAATTTCAGATATCTTTAGGGTACAGCTTCAGTGTGAGAGATTATGGCTGCGGTCGACAAAACCAATTTACATTAAGAAAAATATCCCCAAGTAAATAACTCAGTTAACATTCTAATCAACAAGCACATAACAACTATTGACAGCTTACAACTCCAGAAAACAAGACATGCCAGAATGAAGGAAATGAGCTCTGGTGAAAAAATCCATCATAACATAGTTGGGCAAATTTAATATGGTGTAACTAGAAGTATATGGTATGTCTGTGAAAACACACATGCAAAATGAGGACCATCTTTAGGAAAATAAGAAGCTCATTTTCAGACTTGTATTTATAGACATGATTGGTAATATGGAATGAGCAAAGACAGATCCTGTGCCCCTCCTAGGAAGGTATTTCATTGTTTAATTTAGTCATACACCTTTTCTATTCACCTGTATGTAACTGTTCCAACTACATCAAGCATATTTTCACTTAAAAAATGGGAGGTGATTAGACCATTTAATTAATAGCTCACACAAACTCAGTGGCATTTCTAAATGTATCCTTTCTCGCATTGTATGCGTTATAAATTAGGGAAAGACAAGATACACTTAACAAGGTCTCAAATATCATCTTTCTTTGCTTCATATGTGAGTGTGTGAAAGCTTGCAAATTCCAAACATTACATCTGTAGAGAGATGGAATTGAGAAGAAAAAAACAGACATTTTCCTCAATTGGTTCCCGTTCTGTACTTTCTGAAAAAGGAATGTTATCAAGCGAAGCAGAAAGTTTGATATTGTAGCCTGCATCCATCAACTCTTTTGAACGCCTACGACCTATAAGCTGACAGAGATAGCAGGAGATTAATTATTGCTAAACAGTAAAAGCAACAAAAAGATCCATATATATACTGCAAATTAAACTTGGAGGACCAACATCAACAAAAATTTGAAAAAACAAAAAATGACAAACAGCCAAGACATACATTATTGCTGACATAAGAAAGGATATCAGGACTTGGTCGTATTGCACGAAACTGAGCATTCTTTGAAATTTGAGTCTCTTGTTTCTCTCTCTGCTTAGATACTGCCACAAAATAGAAGAGCTGAACACTTAGCAGGAAAAAGAAGTACACAAATATGCTTCTAGAATTAAGCATCAAACTAGTATCTAAGATAAATTGTATTCGTTGCATATGCTTTTGCTATCCATTGTTGATTAAATGGGTTTTCTGGTTTTTAACTGTGTGGAATGTTTAAAGCATAGTTTTAAAACTCCGACTAGAATTCGGAACCGGCCGAGGGTCGACTCTGACTCTGACGCCGACTCGGTATCGACTCGGCCTAGTTGATTTCAATGACTCGGTCGTTGTAAAAAATACATTAAATATTTTTTTTTTATGAAAAAACATATTTTTAAAGATTTTCATTCATGTTTCCAAACTCAAAGCATTAGAATATAGAGAGAAGACAACATATGATCAAAGTATGCTCATGAATATATCCAATACATGTAATACATAGAGATCAGAACAAAAAACACATAACCAAGGAGGCTCTAAATGGCCTCTACAACAAAACATCACTAGTCGCTACTGCTAAACAAGGCAAGATATCTGGCTCAGACTTTGAATTGGAGTCAAACGGGGAAACCCATAGCTCCTCCTCACTACTGCTCCAAAAACCAACTCCAACTCTTCACAAACTCCTCACAAATGCAATGAAATAGTGAGTAACTGTGAGGGGGTTGGGTCACTTTTATAAGCTTGGGAGAGAGGTAGAGGCATTAAGAAAAAAATCCAAAAAAAATTGAGTTTGGAGTCCGAGTTGCTGCCTTTTTTCCCCGTGGACTAGCTTGGCTAGTTTAAGACAGGCTCGGTCGAACCAGTCAGTCCATTACCGAATCGGTGTCTGGCTCAACCGGTTCGGTAATGGACTGGCCACCGGACCGGCTTTTCTACCTAGCCGACCTGGGCAGGGATCTAGCTAGTTCTACCGAGCCGAATTCAATTCAGAACGGCCTAGTTTTAAAACATTGGTTTAAAGATTGTTGACATCTTGGTTTTAAATTGTTTAGTCACGTAGTCTGGAAGGTTAATTCAATCAAATCAAGAAATCAAATGTAGTAGCTAGTAGTACTCTATCATGCAAGTTAGAACATGACTAAGTGTTACCATGGGAGAAAGAACCTTAACACTTATTACATGTGAAAAATCCTAAAACAAAGAAGTATTTTCAAGATCACTAACTTAGTAGTAGGCCATATGATGGATAATGTTTGAAAGGATAAGTTAGTAGCTAGCTTTTAAGACCTAGGAATCTTCATCAATTCCATGACGACCTTCATGAAGGTGTGTTAAGCTTAGAGTTACCACCTCAATGCTTTGTTTTACTACCCCTTTCTTTGTTTGTTTTTCTTTCATAGTTCTTTCCTTCATATGCACTATTAAGCATAGGACTTGGGGTTAAGAGACTTGTAGTAAGGTGATTTAGAAATTTTATTTTTTATTTTAACTTTTTTATGCTACAACTACTTCGCACACTTTCACTCTTTTGACTTTGAAGGATCTTACACATGGGTCTTCATTACTTTGCTTTGAACTTTAAAAAATGACATATCATAAGTCAAACATAAGCAAACATAATTTTTTATCAGTGGAATGGGAGTGAATGGAAAGATGTATAGTGTTAGGTATGGTTTGGGATATGAGACACGTTACATCAACCAAATCTCTAGTGGTACAACTTAACCCAAGATATTACAACACTTATATAAAGGAAAATTATGTCCACCATGGTATGACGAAGCAAAATAATAAAATCGTTAGCATTAGTAAGTGTTATTAGCTATGTTGCAAGAAACGCTAGTTTTAGTGGCGTACTAGTACCCGAGACGGCCCAAAACGCCGAAACGAACTTAAAACATCATTGAAATGATATCGGTCTCGTCGTACGACGTTTCACAATTTGGAAACGCCGGATGGTACAACCAACGGCCTATGTTGCACGAAACTTCTAGGAACCCGACGTTTCGGGACATACCCGTACCTAAAACTCTGAAACTCGACCATAATGTAATCATATATGAGAGTTAATATAGACTTGGTCTTCCTTCTAAATTGTCATCTATGGGTCTTATTCCCTTTTTTCTTGCAAAAATATTATGTTATTCACTTATTTATAAATTTATTTATATATATATAAACATATGACATTTCAAACGACGTTTCAACCAACAATTCCATTTTTGGGAGATGGTGTTTCTTAAAGTACCCATTTCGGAAACTCCGAAACGTTTTGGCGCTTCGTGCAACTTAGCCGGCGGCGTTTCGGCGGAATTTCGACCACAACAGTCTAAGTTTCAGTAGCAAAAAAGAAATATAAACATTTTTTAACCCTTTTTCGGCCATCTCAACTTGTGGAAAGAGGGCGCGAACCCGATCTAACACCAAAACACACTAATAAAACTAATTTTTATGTGGTTGTTGGCTAAATTTAATAAAAACATTACAAATGGAATTCTCTAAAAGATGAGAATAATAGAACTCTCTAGAAACACTATGAGCGTGTTCTTTTCTTTAAAAAGGCACTTCATTCACTCATTTCTCACACAGTGTTTTGCAAGATGAGCTTCCTATAGCAACAACAAGGAGTTTATTTGTGTTTTGGAGCGTGGGCAGCATCTAGTTGGGTGAGTTTTCACTTCCTAATTTTGCATCATTCTTGGCTTCTCAAAGTAGTGTTTCAAGTGCCCCTAAATTGGGTGAGTATTTCATTTTGTACTATTGTAATTTTGCGGCAATCATGGCTTCTCAAAGTTGTGTTTCAAGTGCCCCTAAGTCCACTCAAGCAAGTAGGCAGCAAGAATATTATCTTCTATGGAAGTATGTTACCAAAGTGAAGCAGATGGATTCCAGTGATACATGAGAATGGAAGTGCAATTTGTGCAAAAATGAAAAGACCTTCAAGGGCTCTTACACAAGAGTGGAGGCTCACATTTTGCATGAAGACATAAAGGGTATTGATGTGTGTGCACATACCAAAAATACAAAGGTAAGGGCTAAATTCAAGAAAGAGAGTGATGATGCTCCAAGATTGAAGGATCAAAGAAGCAAAATCGGCATGGGCACTACCAATCCTCGCATGTCTGATAGTGTTGAGGCAAGGATTGTTCAGGAAGCAAGAAAGAGGAGGGCACTAGAAGTAGAAGAAGAGTTATCAAAGCCATCAACTCCAATTCAAGACAGCAGATTGGTGAAAATGCTTGATAGTCAAGGGAGAGAAGAAGCTGACTCAAGAGTGGCAAGAGCCATCTTCGCTTGTGGCATCCCCTTTAATGTGATTCAATCCCTATATTGGTAGGATTTGGTGAGAGCAATTAACAAAGCTCCTCAAGGTTATAGGGGCCCAAACTATGAAAAAGTCGTAACAGTTTTGCTAAAGAAAGAGAAGCAACATCTTGATGATGTTCTCAAACCAATTCGTAGCTCATGGGGTAGTATAGGGGTTTCTATTATCTCAGATGGTTGGACTGATACAAGACGCAGGCCTTTGATTAATATCATTGCATCATCACCAAAAAGAGCCATGTTCATCAAAGCAGGGGATTGTTCGGGTGAGATAAAGGTTAGTAAGTTCATTGTTGATATTTTAATTTCTGTTATTTAACAAGTAGGGTCAAAAAATGTGGTGCAATTTATCACAGATAATGCACTTGTTTGCAAAGTTGTAGGCTTGATTGTTGAGAGTAGATACAATCACATATTTTGGACTCCATGCATTGTCCACAATTTGAATCTGATTTTAGAAGAGATTGAGGCAAAAAAACAAAATGGATTAAGGAGGTCACAGGGCAGGCTAGGGAGATTATAAAATTCATCACCAACCACCACCAATCTCGAGCAATATATCAAGAATTCTCCAAGTTGGAGTTGTTGAAAGTTGTTGAGACACGGTATGCCTCAATCTTCATCATGTTGTGTCGTCTTTTTGATGTTAAAAAGCATTAATGAGTATGGTGGTGGGTCCAACTTGGGCCGAGTAGAGACAGGCAAATTCAAAGAAGGAAAGTATGGTAAGGAGGGTGTTGGTTGATGAAGATTGGTGGAACAAGATTGATTTCTTGCTCAAGTTCACATCATCTACATTTGATCTTCTTCGAGTTGCAAACATAGAGAAACCTTTGTTAGGAGAGAGGTTTATGATGGCATGGATACTATGGTTAAAAACACTATGTAAATTTTACACAAGAGGCTCCCACTCTTCTTTTTGTGGATTTTGATTTTGCTGAACAAGTGAGGTCCATTTTGTTACTAGGTGGAATGGCTTCAACACTCCATTTCACACTTTGACCCATGCTTTGAATCCAAAATTTTATGATGAAGAATTCATTGTTGAAAGCAATGGAAAGAGGAAGGCTCCACATAAGGACAAGGAGGCGGCCAATGGAGTGAAGAAAGCCTTACAGAGGATATTTCCAGCTTCTTTACTGATGTAAGGCAATAATTTGCCAGTTTTGTTGTTGGATTAGAGGATTTTTGCAGACATATCAAGTTTGGATGAGAGGAGGACCATGGACCCAGTTAAGTGGTGGACTTGTCATGGGGCAAGTGGTGTTCATTTGCAAAGTCTTGCCACTCGTATTCTATCACAAGTGGCAAGCTCTTCATCAGCAAAACTGAATTGAAGCACCTACGATTTCATTCATATTGTGAAGTGCAACAAGTTGGGATCGTTGAACGCAAAGGACCTTGTATATGTGCATTCAAACCTACACCTTATGTCTCATAAGGATGAAGAATATAAAAGTGGACCTCATAAAGAATGGGATGTGGATGCAAAATGTCCAAATTTAGAGCTCTCCCTTTTTGCTCTTGATATTTGTGTCTGTGGTGATGCAAGTGCATCTGGAAGCACTAGTAGAGTTGCCTCTTCTGATGAACAATCATCTTGTTCTATCTTTGCTGATGAGGATGAGGAGTTGTATTAGAAAAGATATGCTAATGTAACCATGATTGTCTTTAGTTCATGTTTTATTTCAATTTTAGCACATATAGCCTCAGATATAAAGGCTGATTTTGGAGTCTTGGATGTAAAGCCTCGTGTACAAAGGCTAATTTTGGATATTTTCATCATGTAATCATCTGTTGGAGTTAATATAAATTTGGATTTCTTTCTAAAATGTCATTTATATGTCTCATTCTTTCTTTTCTTGCAAAATAATGTGTTATAATTTATTTAATATTTATTATTTATAATATATATGACGTTTCGGTCGCGTTTCGGGTCGTCCCCATTTCTAAAACTTCTAGACATTTCAGCGTTCGTGCAACTTAGGTTATTAGATTACACCAACTGTACACTGTTACCCACCAAAAAGTGGGAAATCCCATAGGAGAAAAAAATTTCTCCCTCTATGGACAGCGAAGCCAACCAACAACCAACCCTACATTTGCTTAGTACATGTTGATATGCCATTTTTCTCCACCATTTGCATCGATCAAACAACTCTCACCATCCTGTACTCCTCTTAAAGAAAGGTGGATCACCATTCAGTAAGTACTTTAACCACTTTGCAATCATGTGCTTTCACTTAATGTTTTGGGCATTCTATCATGGATCAAGGGGTGATCTGCATGATTGACGGACCTTGATAGTAAACTCGTTCTCTCACCTTACCAAGAACGTTAGTTTTTGACCCTACTCTAGTGGGACTTCCTTTGAGGCCTTAGGGTTTTAGGAGGGCACTACTTGGGAGACTTGGATTGATGTAGCATGTCCATAACTTTTCCATACGACTTTCCACCATTTCCCAGATTTCATATCCATCCTTCGGGTTCGTTGTCATTGTTTCATTGGGATAGGCACTCTCATATCCACATCCTTGAGTTTGGGCCGAAAAAATTTCCCTATAGGTTGATGTAGCTAAAAGAAAGGAAAAAGCATAAAATGGCTACAACGAAAGAAAAAGAAAATTAAAATGCAAAAGATGGGCGGAACATTAATTAGCACGTGGGAAAAAACCTAGCATGAGCTCTACCCCCTTCATTAGACATCACCCAAATCTTGAGCACTTGATGCTCCATCACATAATAAAGGAACCCTTGGATGTCCCACCCTGATGAGCAAGAAGTTGGGTCATCATTAAGGGGTAAATAAATGCTAATTCATTAAAAACAATCTTGGACACCTAAGATATGCTCCTTATCAAAGCATTATCAAGAAGAAGTAAAAGGTGCACCAAAGGGGTGGAAAAAGGAGGTTGAGGACAGGGGTAACTCATGCCTCCATGATTGCTCTCTCCTTACATCTTATACATTCAGGATGATGAACGTCCATCGATTGATCCTTTGACCATGGCACATTGCCTTGAAGTTTTTCCCATCCATTGCAATTATTATCACAAACACTAAGGAATGAAGGGTTGGCCTAGGACATGTCACCTCTCCTTAGGGGAAGGAAACACCTAATAGAGTTGACCATCCAGCCTATTACCTATATAGGAGAAAAAATTTCTCCTAGATGGAGCTCAGTCGGTATCCAGCAGCCCCTTGCAGCCACCAGGTAGCTCGATATGCCATTATCTCCGCCACCTGAGCCAGACATGTGGTCCCTTGTCCACTTGTTATGATTGTATGTTTGAAGGTGGGCTTCCAGACCTCGAAAATATGGCTTTTCATTGGTATAGTTGAGTAATTTTCCTTACTTGTCATGGGCACTTTTGGGCATGGATTGATGGGAGAATTCAATGGAAAGAGTGTGCTTGGTTTGCAGTCTTGTCTCCACTGCCCAATCTCGTGGTTAGCGTTGTATCCTAGTCCCATCAGATCTCCTTACTGGCCATTAGCTTTAGGGATGGCACTACAAGGGAAACCCCAATTTTGGTTGTGTGGCCCTGCTTCCCGACACCATATACATCACTCCCTTCCACTAATTTTAGCCCCATTTCATCTCTTTTCCCATCCGGGTCCACATAGGGTTAGCCTCTCCCTCCCCTTGTCCACACCTTGGGTCGGACCCAAAACGATGTCCAGAGATTGATGCAGCGAAAAAGAAGAGAAAAAACATAGTTTGGCCACTCTCAATATGAAATGTACCACAAAATGCAAAAGATGGTCGGGACGTACAAATTTAGCACGTGGGCAAAAGCCAAACATGAGCTCTACCCCTTATCAATGGCCATCACCTTGGTTCCTATGGGCCCTAGATGAGCCCCCTCCATCATTAAGGAACCCATGATTGTCCCAACCCCTAGTGGGTGATGAACTACCCCACCTTAAGGGGGTATCCACTGCTATATATTACACAACATGCTCTCATCCCATGGAGCCCCAAGCAGTTAGGAAGAAAAATCATCAAATGCAAAAGGCATATGAAGAAGGGTGGGAAAACAAAGGTCGGGGTAACTCATGTACCACGATTTGCTCCCTCCTACACTCATATACCCAAGTGTGGACTTCCCTTATTATAGCTACCCTTGTACCATAACATATAGTCTAGATGATTCCCATGTTCCCCACTCTATTCCATTACTTTATCATTTTCCACCTACCACTTGAGGGGTGTACCATGGACATGTCACCCCCTCTAAAGGATGAAACCACCTAATAGGGTCCTTGGTTAAACCCCTTATTGAGCTTGGAGACACTTGTACATACCAAAGTCCGTTATGGAAGGGCATGCCACCATGAACTGCCCCATTGATTCCATGACTTGTAAGCTCTTTTATTTGATTATTCTAATGATTTGTTGTATTGGAGGGCAAGACGACACATTGGATCTCATGCAAGATTGCAGGCGGGTCTCCATTTGGGGCTTGGTCTCCCTATACGGGGTCCTAGCCCTCTTGAGGGCCACATTGGCACTTGTAGGGTGAGCGTTGAGAGCCATGGGCCTCCACTATAGCAAAGAGTGCTTCATGGATCCCCAACACCACTCATTCATTGCTCGTGTTCCAACTTTGGGATGAGGATAATGCACCTGGTTCACCATGCCCAATCAGCTCCACATATGCGCCACACACTTGGCAGATGATCTGAGGTCCAAAAGGGGGCATTATGTCATTATCCGAGCCCTTACAGATGGTTTACAGGGACTTTCTATCCACTTGGAGACCCATGAGGATGTCCTTGTGCCCTCCACACCCACTTGGGGGCACCACGGGGATTTGCTTGGATAATAAGGAGCGAACCCCTTGTACACTATGTATGAGGTCCATTCTCGCATCATGGCACACTCTAGACTTCATTAGGCCTCCTCAAAGGGCCAACGACTCACTTTATTGATCATTCGACCTTCTTGAGAGGCTTATTATTGTGTCATTGAGCTATCTTGGTAGGCTTGTCACCAAGGCATGTTATTATTGCACATTATTTTATTATTTGGGCCTCAATTAAGCCAAATTAGGCAAATCGAACTCCTTAGTCATTGTGTAAATAGAAGTGAGATGATTCATTTTGATCAAGATCACTTGGATTGGATTAGCATCTCTTATGAGATTGCCGCACTTTTTGCTGGGATGAATTTTTGGAGCTTTTCTTGATGCACTATGATGTTTGGATTTCGTTATTGTCTTTGGAGCTTCTCTAATGCGAAGTTGATAAATGGATATACTCTCTCTCTCATGTAAGTTGAAATTTTGATGTTATTCTTGTTATCTTACTAGTTAATTGTATGTACATTGTTATCTTTATTCTTGTATGGGTTAAATGTAATGAGAAATTCTTCTAGGACCTTGAATAAGTAATTAAATGCATGTGTTGACCTTTCAGGGATTGGGAAAATGTTCCTAGAGGCACCTCTTAGGTTAAAGTCCTCGAAACTTTGTCTCCTTCATAAATTTGAAGTATAAATCTCTATTGACCTAGTTGTTGCCCTTGGAGAGGCTAGCAAGGGTCAATTAGGGCTCTTCAGTTCACGAAATTTCATGATCTATGTGTATCTTGACTCCATTAAGCCCAAGCAATAAGGCACTGATCCTCGTATCCCTTTGGTGGTCAAATTTACCTCTCTTTTCCTCACTTTTCCAATTTCTAGGCCTAACCCTAGAGGATCACCGAGGGCATCAAGCGAAATTTTTTGTAGCCATCCAAACACCCTGAAAATTGGTTCACAATTGCACTAAGATCTTCTCAAGGGGTCCTCCAAATTTCAAGCAATTCCAACGGTGGAATCTCGAGATATCGCAAGCCCTAGCTCGAGGATCATTTCTCTCCCTAGGTTGATTTGGGTGTGTGTCCTCATTTGGATCATTGCATTCAAATCTCAAAAGTGAATTAGTCATTTGATCCTATTCTCCTCCCTAATTAGGTCAAGCCCCTCTTTGAGTGATCAACAACATACGCTTGACCCAGTTTGGGTCTGCTTGGCTTCTTTATGGTCCCACAACCTAGTAACTCATATTCTACAAGGATTGCATCTAAGCCATTTCTCCACAAGGATCCTTAGACCGAGGAAGCCTCTTGTCAAGAGATATTCTCAAACCCCAGGCTTAAGTATCCTCCTAGCTCTTCCCAGAGAGCCCATCACCTTGCTTCCTAAGCAAGTAAGCCACATAATTGAGTCTCTCTTGTGAATAGACTCTAGGAATCACCCTCTATCCATTCACTGATCTACTCATTCTCGTGATTCCTCTTATATCGAGTCTCCTCCCATCGGTGAAAGTCCGTAAAGAGCAGGAAGCCTTAGCTGAGGTGATAGTGGGTTATCGCTTTATTGTTGCCCCTTGACCTAGTAGCTGCTTTATAGGATCCCCTCCTAGGTTCCTTGCTAGTTTGAGCAGTAACACAGCCTCCCTAACATAGGTAGGAAACACTTCTACGAGATTTGGTCTACTTAGATATTTGAAGGTGATATTAGTTTGAAGTGTTATTATGCCCTTAACAATTAAGTATTGTCCACTATGATGCATCTATGGTTATTATCCTTAATGATTGGTGACTTTCACTTGATTTTGAGATGGTTTTACCACGTGGTCTTTCACAAAGTAGTAGAGACCTTGAGGGCAAATTTCATGTTTCCACTACACATCATACCCAGGTCGTTTTATACTTCCAGAGAGAATTGATGACCTTGCAAATGTAGTGTTTCCCCTCTGAATCAAAGCGTTGGGCACTTCGATGACTCCAGTAGATGACTGACACCTCAGAGCACCCCTAGATGCTTAAACGTTGAGCTCCTCTTGCTTGGTATTGGATATTCTTGATGTTGTACCTAGCAGACCCATCATGCCCACGAGTTGTCCTTGATATTGATTAATGGGCAATGCTTGATTCAAAGTACAAATGATGGTCATCCGCAAGATGGCTAGGAAGGGTTTGTACTTGCACTTGGAGCCCCAACATTCAACAGACAGGATGTCATGTCACCTATCTCGCCCTTGAGAGGGTGACATAGGGCACCCAAAGCATGATTTTGACACTTGGAGGCATTTTGAGGCCCTTCTTAAGGGCTTCCCCTCATGGATTGGAGTTGATTATGATGATGGGACATCTCACTAGCCCATCCATGCATTTTCATGGAATTTACGGCCCAAAAAGGACATGACATCATGCTTACAGAGGATATCAACCCACACATGTCGGCTTTTGTGGCATTATTATGTTGTTTTGAGCTATGGGGTTGGCCAGTAACCCCTTATCTTGATGAATGCTAAAAATTGAACTTGTTTTAGGGCTTATAGACTAATTTTATCTTGTAAACAAGAGGGATAGACCTCATATATATAGAGGATCCCTCACTTGTCACCATTCATCACACTAGTGAATTTGGCCACTCTTCTAGGGCACAACGTAGTCTTTGTTTAATTTCTACTTGTGGAGATGTGAGTTTTACGGAGTATTTGCTATTGGAAATTTGCTTTTGCATAGGAGATGTCTTTTTGGAATTGAAAGAAGGTCTTTTCATGGAAAAAATTGTAAGTTAATTGTTGATTTTTATTGTTTTGCATGTAAACGAATTAATGCTAGCATAATTTCTATGATCGATAACTAAAAGCATATTACTGGTGGGAAATTTTGGTTAATTTTGGCACGTTAAACACTTCTTCCTTGAAATCCATAGGAGAACTCCTAGTGTGCATCTCCTATTTATATCTCCCATCGCAAAATAGACAGTTAAGGTTTTATAGAGTGGAAAAATGAATTTCCCCCCTTAGTCCAATCAATTGTCATTTATCTTTAATAATTACCCTAAGACTCCATCACCCAAGTAGAATTACGCACTAGTAAAATTTGTGTTGATCAAAAACCTCCTAAAAGTAAAATGTTTCCTTCTTTTACATTTTCTTAAGCTTCCTAAGGTAAGCTACTAGGGTTTTTCCTGGGGTCGAATTGTTTCTAGGGAAATTGGAAGCATGTTGGTGTAATAAAAATTCAAGACTTATCTCCTTACTCCCTTCAAATGCAAAATCTAGCCTTTGTGGCAGTGAATTTTCCCTTAATAAGGCTAACATCATCCTCTCCTCGTCAATTGTGTGCCCTAGAAACCATAACCCTAGGCTAGCCTCATCTTGGAGCCTATTTTGAGGGTTTGTTCAATTGCTTTGTTCATCCAACCTTCTAGCAAACCATTTCCTTGGATTCATATGTCTAAGTATTCTCTTATTATTGCATATCACGAAACCCTAGTCTATAGAAGTTTGTATCTAGCCTACGTGTGTGATACATTGTTCCTTCATCAAAAAGAATTGAGCCTTGCCCAATATAGAGTATCTTCACCTAGCCTATTTTCATCACCTTAAACCATACACCTAGAATATCCTTACATGTGAAGACTAGGAAGCTCCCTTGTGGTTAAATTCCACTAAAGAGCGGGAGGAGAATTGTTAAGTTTAAGTATGTTCTATGCAATTTATTTCAATTTGCATAGTTAGCTTAATATCTTTTCCAAATTAGCAATTACAACAGCATTAAAGTAAACTACAGATAGAACATAATCATAAACCATAGAAGACATGCCAAGACAAGAGGACACAAGGTGTGGCGCTAGCCAGGGACAAACCCCAATGTGGGGAAACCCTTGATCAATTCTTCTTATATGTTCTTCAATAGTTCAGCAGAGAGAGAGAGAGAGATAGTACATTTACAACAGAAGTCAACACTTCAACTTTCTAGATAAGAGAATCAGTCATCTCTACATGAGATCAGTGGAAGACATGTTGCTTCAACTGATTCTCCAAGGTGATTCTTTCACCTATCATTGTGCTGCATCTCGTCCATGTGTTGCACTTCACCGTGCTGCACCATGCTACAACATCATACCATGTTCCTGAGCTGCACCATGTTGCTCCACTGCTGAGCTGTATCTCATCACACCGTACACAACTTGCTGCTCTTAATCATCATGCTGCACACATCATGCTGTTGCACTAGCTGTCACTACTTTATGAGATAGGTCATCAACATTCAGTGCTCTTCCTTCATACAGTCAACAATGCAGGTCTTCAAGGTGAGGCTCTACCACTTGCGATCCTTAGATCAAACTGTGCTGCTGGCTATGGCCTACGGCCTTGACCAGCAGCAAGTTAAGCCTATGATTATTGAGTCCAACAAGATTGACTCAATCTGAATACACACAAGGGCAATTTTCTTCATTGTAATGACAATCTTATAAACTGTCCTCATGAACAGCCTCATCACTGCACTGTCACCACACTTCTATGACACAGTCTTTGATGCTATCATGATGACTGGTTAGGGCACTTCTTGGTTGTAGCTTAGGGATCCAAACAGCCCTAAAACAACAACCTCTAGTTCCTCCTTATTGTGGATTCTACTGCCCCTCAAGAATAACATTAACTTGCCCAAACAGTCCTTAAATAGGCCACGTTGTCACCTACAGCAATGTGGCATTATGACAGTTGCTTAGATCACTATAACAGGTCTCTTAGAGTTGCGTATAAGGTCTTCTTGTTGCGGAATAAGGGCTGCACATAAAAATGGCTATGGCATCATCCTAAATTGGGTCTAAGACCTTTCTTTGACAGCGTTTAGTCCTCCTTTGTGCAGTGTATAGAAGCCTCCTTCAACTACGGATATAGGGTTTTATTTAGACCTTCCTTTGCTACGTAATAGGACCTGTGGTAGGGCTCCTTCCAACTGCGGCTATGCCTCCTTTGTGACTGCGACTAGGGCTTATTAAGGCCTCCTTTATACAGCGTATAGGGATCCTCCTTGGTTGCATCTATACGGCCTACGTCTAGATGTCCAGTGTATAGATCTCTCCATGGCTAAAGCTTGATCTTCATTAGGGCAGCGTAGAGGACTCCTTCATGATAGCGTATAGGATAGGGCAGTGTATCCTCTTTAGGTCTCTCCTCCCACCAAAACCCAAGACAAGTGGAGAGGAAGAGATCACGAAGAGGATGAGTGTCTAAATGACTTGAAGTCCTCCTTTATTTATACTAAAACGTTGAGCACAAGTGGGGTTTATTTGGTTGTTGGCCGACCTTGACGAATTGTCCCATAACACAAATAAATTCGTATCTCCATGAATACTTATTAGAATCGGATGATCTTTAGATCAATCCTACACCAAGAAAAATATCAGCTGCCATTAATAAGATGACCCACATGGAGTTTGGCCCTAGTTGCCAATCTTAACATGGAGCCTATTTTGAGGGTTTGTTCAATTGCTTTGTTCATCCACCTTCTAGCAAACCATTTCCTTGGATTCATATGTCTAAGTATTCCCTTATTATTGCATATCATGAAACCCTAGTCTATAGAAGTTTGTATCTAGCCTACGTGTGTGATACATTGTTCCTTCATCAAGAAGAATTGAGCCTTGTCCAATATAGAGTATCTTCACCTAGCCTATTTTCATCACCTTGAACCATACACCTAGAATATCCTTATATGTGAAGACTAGGAAGCTCCCTTGTGGTTAAATTCCACTAAAGAGCGGGAGGAGAATTGCTAAGGTCATAATGGCCATACCTCTTCATTGTGTTACAAGGTCTAGCCCTTGCCTTGTGAAGCAATCACAAGACCTAGTTGAATTTGTGGCAACATATACCACATTCACAACAAAATAAGAAGCCATAGCACCATGTCTAAACAAGAGACCCTAGTAAAGCAACTAAAGTGAAGCAAACTAAGCCAAAAGAGCATAACACCATGTGCATGAAAGAATAGTGTAACATTTATAAGTGTGTGTAACATATAAGGTGTAAGTTGTAGGAGTTATTATATCATTGCTAAGGAATCTAAAAAACATTGATGTGAGGTTAGATCATCCTATATATTAAGGACAACTAGAAGAACAAGTATGAGTCTCGATGAGATGAAAAAGAGAGTTCATACAAGTTGGAACACCAAACCCTATGAGAGGGTGGCTCTAGAAGTAGTAACCCCTAAGGGGCTTGTTCCCGCTCAAAATATTAGGGGACCTAAGGGTGATCCCTAAAGGGAAAATGCTAGGCCAAGGGCAACCAATGGAGACTTAGCCCACTGTCACCTCAGTTAAGGCTCCCGTCCATTTACGTACTTTCACCGATGGGAGGAGACCCGATATGTATTGGAGTCACTAATAAATGATAAGTTAATGGACATGAGTGACCCAAACTAACCCTTTCTCAGAAGAGTTTGAACGATGGAACTTGCTTACTCACTAAGCAAGGTAGTATAGATTCTATGGAAAGGAAGAGAGGATTTTTGGGGTTAGGTGTATGGGAACAAGCTTTGTGAAGGAGTTCCCCAAACCCTAAAATCCTTGTTAGAAATGGTATCCCAGATGGTTCTTGAAGAATGGTCCTTTGAAGGAGCGGGACCACACAGGGCCAAGTGGACTCGGTCTAAGGTATGAGGAAAGTATGAATGATATTCTTACCCTAGACAAGGTGGGGAAAGGATCAAAGAAAGTATTTTCACTCAAAGATGTTGTTTTGACGTTATGAGGCACTAGCCTTGGGGATGGCAAGGCATGTTTTGATCCCGCAGCTAGGGATTGACTTTTTCCACCGTCAAAATAGCTTCAAAATTGGAGGAGGGCTAGAGGAAAGGCCAGCGCAGGAGACCCTAGGAGATCGAATTTTTTTTATGACTAGCTTGTCAGGAAATTGATGCCCTAGTTACCCCAATGTGGCTAGTCCCGAAAGGATGTGAGAAAATATGGATTTTAGTGACCACCCTTGGTATATCAGTGCCTTAATCTTTGGGAGAATGGAGTCTATGTTGAGTAAGAGTAGGATCTCTTGGTTCCCAGTCAAGGAGGCATCAAGATCACTTCGTTTGCCTTCTAGGTCAAAAAGAAGCAACCTTGCAGCTTTTATACTTTGATGTGCAAGAAGAATGGCTTGTCAAGGTCAAATTTTACCCCTAGAGATTTCGCTCCCATACATTGAAGGAAACGTTATAATAAAGACAAATTCCACAATATTAAGCAGTAAATGCATGCATCAATTAGCCCTAGAACAAGGAAAATCCCAGTCCAACATATATGACAAAAGTAAACAAGAATAACATCAAAAGTACGTACTTACATGTAATAAAGTATATCTAGCCATTGTTGCTCCTCGATTTTGATCAATTTTGCTTATTAAAAATCCATTTAACTTCCATCATATTCCACCTTATATCATCCATATATGCTTTATTTTGATCTTATTATGCATATTAAGGTAAATAAATTATGTGTTTCAATTTTTAGATATTTTTGTCGAAAATTGGTTTTAAGAGCATTTTTGGACAGCACTGGAAATTCCCGTAATAGCTCTGTTAACGTGATATATGCAGGACACATGGGCTCGATCTGAATACAAATTTGGAAAGCTTAGGAACCAAGGATGGATGAACAGCTACTGGCTCGGTCAAAATGAGCACATACAAGCCCAGTCAACGTTGGTCAAACTTGACCTGTCACCCAGAAATCCCTATTAAAAAGGAGCAGTTTTAGGATTTTTTGGAGATTTTCCAAATTTCTTGTAACTAATGGATGGCTTCGACCTGATGAAGTGGGATAACATTACTGATGGTTGTTTTAGACATTTTAGCTTATATGGTTATCATTTTGCCTATTTAAAGAGAGGCATTCATAGTTAGAGTTATGTTAGACAAACATACTATTTTGGAGATAATTGAAGACAACTTTTGTTTCATGATTTCTTTGTGTTTGTTGGAGTAAATGAGTTGTTGTAGCTGAGTATTTTAGCAGCAAGGTTGGAGGCCCCCCATCCAAGCTAAGTAACTTTGTTGTATCATATTTATATTTGTGCATATGCTAGTTTGATTATCCATGTTCGTTATATTCATTTGCTATGAATATTTGTAAATATCTTTAATGTGAATTTATTTTATGAAATGTGTTAAGTGAAGATTGCTTCTTTTAGTGATTAGCTTGAATATGGAAGGACAATCAGGTCTCTTTGAGGGAGCCTCTTCTCCGTGAGCTAGGACTAAGACTGAACAAGATTCACTTCTTTCAAGCGTTCTTAGATTAAGTTCTTATGCTTTCATCACATTTTTTCATGCTTACTTAGATATTGGCAATGTCATTATAGAATTGTTGAGGGAGGACAACCAGGTCTCTTTGAGAGAACCTCTTCATTGTTTTTCTAAAATAACCTAATTTCATTGACCACTAATGCATGTTTTTATGGAACAGACTTAGATAGTTTTGCTTAAGTTGTGAGGAGTGATTTATATTTATAATGTGTATTTCCATTCTTAGTTATGTAGAATGATTTATATTTATAATATGCACTTTTGTTCTCATAACTACCTTCTATATTAGTTTTTATCCAAAGGTCCATAAATTGTGGTTTGCTTCTAAGATTACCAACTTGGATTGATAGTAAAATACATGTCTTAATTTACACACTAAATTGAGCTGACAGCCATTCACAATTTACAATAAAGAAACTCCAAGAGAAGATAGACCAATATCCACACATCAAAACTCATCCATAAATCTCCAATTCATCCTTAGAAAAAGTGTGAAAATCTCAAGAGAGATAAAAGATCCAAACCAAAATGATGATGAGAAATGAACTCATCTCACTCCTATTTATACACAGCTTGGGAGTTCGAATTAGCCTCCTTGGCCTACATAAGCCCCAAAAATAAAATAATGTGCTAATAGTACAACTTTTGGTGACAAGCCCACCAAACTAGCTCATAAATGAAAAAGTAAGCCTCTCAAGAGGTCAAATTGTTGACATAGATTGTCATTGATGTCAATATGGCAATATTCTAGAAGCCAGAGAAAACCAAGCAGAGCTATCGGAGCTCAGGAGGAGCCATATCGGGAGCAATATATGCCACAAAAGAGTTAAAGGAGGCAGAAGAGTTAAAAGAGGCCGAAAACACATACATATATATATGCAATATCACTATCAGAGGCGGAAAAGAGTGTATATTTCGGAATACACTATCGGAGGCAGAAAAACATATATATATATATATATGCAATATCATTATCGGAGGTGGCAAATACATATATATCGGCGGATCAGCGTCGGTGATGCCACAAGGCAAGGGAAAGACCCCCGGGGCCATGCGACATGCGATTGCGATGATCGGCAATCGCAATATCGCATTGCCGCGATGCAAAGGAGCGAGGCCTAACACATGCTATTGTTGATTGCGATTACATAGGCAGACCCGATGGGTTTTATAAACACGACTTTATAAATCTTAAGTTCCGCGCATAAAGGGTTTTTCTGTGTATTGGCGGGTTTCGATGTAAAAACCGAAATACAAAGGAAAAGCCCTGAAGCGATAAAGACCGGACCCAAAAGGATTTTTAGAAGCGGCCCTATAGTACTTAAGTTCTGTAAGCGAGATTTCCGGCGGGCCTTAGGCGGTAAATGGTATTGGGCTGGCTCCACCCGATCCCATACAATGGGCGACGTGTCGCTGGCGGAGGAAAGAGAGAAATCGCTTTCTTCGGGCAGGTAAACTCCGTACTTCTAGGCCACTCAAAAATGAATATCGACCGCTGGATTGAGGATCCCGCAGATCGATGGTGGGCTCGCAAAGCAGTTATAGATGCGGGTGTAAAGTTCTTTGAAGTCCGCCCTTAAGCGTTTTGGTCGGGATTTTTATATATTTCCTGCGTATTTCAGTATTTGTGTTGCTCAGGTTTTTTAGGCCAAAAAGCTTATAATTAGGGTTCTGATAGTTCAGTAGCCCTGAACAAAGCCGATTGCGATTACGATGGTGATGTGGCAGGTGGGGCCTCCTCGTTGGTACTATCCCTCTAATAAAATCTCTCTGTAAACAATAAAATCCGCTGGATGCACACTATTATTAAAAAGGGCCTCTATTACAGTTTTTTTTTTAATGTGCAACAGTCTTCTCTGATTATTTTCGATCCTCATTCTTGAATCAATGTGTCCCTAAAGTGTTGGTGAACACAAAGAGACAGAGGAAGTCGAAAAGCTAGGAAGCCAAAGGACAAGCCAGCGCAGAGGAAACCGAAAATTCGGGAAGCCGAAGGACCAGCCAATGCAAAGGAAGCCAAAGCGATGAAGAAGAGGGAAGCCAAAGGACAAGCTAGCACAGAGGAAGCTAAAGCGAGCGTTAAGGAAGCCGAAGAGCCAGCGGAACACGGAAACCAACAGTCAGAGGCATCAGGAACATATAAAACAGGAAAAATAAGGAAAGGGTTGTGGTGTGCGTATAATCAGAGCGAGAGGAAGCCGAAGTTCAGGCAGAGGCAGGAGAGGCAGGAGAAGCAGGAGAACAAGAGTGAAGCAGAAGCTCAGCAGGCTTGGGAGTAGAGAACTACAGCAAAACAGTTTATACCAGGTTAGGGTTGGAGCCCATGGCGTTGGAGCCTCAAAACTGAAAGGATTGGAATCCTTGGGTGTTGGTGCTCCTAAGTGCAAAACTATTGCCTTGGCAAAACAAAGTTGGTGCTCTGGAGGTTGGAGCCTCACAAAAGTCCAAGTTGGTGCTTGGCAACTGATTGCAACCATTTATATATTATATCTATTTCATTACATTGTTTGTGTTAATAAAAGCATTTATTCCAGCTATTTATTTCTGTGTTCCATATATAAATGTTTTGGTGATAAAAAGAACAATTAAAAAGAAATACTGATTCACCCCCCCTCAGTATTTCCAACACAAATACTAATCTATGCATGTCGTAGGGCCCTCTAAGAGGCCTAATGAGGTCCATGGGTGCCACAATGAAGAATAGGACCCTCAAAAGCAGTGGGCACGGCACTGGCCCCTTCTAATAACTTGTGGTGCTCCAAATGACATGTGGGGGCACACAAGTGTCCTCATCAGTCTCCAAACAAATCGAAGATGTCTGTAGATCGCCTAGAAAGGCTAGGATAATGGTGTAGGTGATGCCACATCATTGTGCAAGTCTTGGATCATCTGCCAAGTGTATGGTGTAGATTTGGAGCCAGCTGGGCATGATGGATCAGGTACATCCTCCTCGTCCAATAAGTGAACCACGAGCAATCTCTTAATGGCTGTGGGGATCCATGGAGTGCAATTTGTTGTCGTGGAGGCCCATGGCTCTCAATTCACACCTTACATGTGCCAATGTAGCCCTCTGAAGGATTAGGACCCTATATAGGGAGACCAAACCCAAATGGAAACCATCTACAATCCTGCCATTTCTCTGCCACCTGAGCTAGCCATGTGGTCCCTCGCCCATCTGCCATGATCGTATGTTTGAAGGTGGGCCTCCCGAACCTAATGGTATGCCTTGTCATTTGGTAATTGAGTATTGTAGTTTACTTATCATGGACACTTTTGGGCATGGATTAATGGCGGGATTCAGCGGAAAGAATGGGTTAGGTTTGTGCCCTTTTCCCCTGGACTCCTTTTGGATATTAAACTTGCATTCTAGTCTCGTGGGATCTCTTTCACTGACCATATGGCTTTAGGGATGGTATTTCATGGGAAACCCCGACATTGGTTGTGTGGTCCCGCTCCCTTATCCACCTATTATACCCTCTTTCCACTCATTATCACCCCATTCATCATTTCTCCCAACTATGTCCACACTTCTCCACTAGGTCCACAAAGGGTTAACTTGACCCTTCCCCTTGCCCACACCTTGGGTCAGGCTTGGAATGATGCTCCGGATTTGATGCAGCTAAAAAGAAAGATAAAAGCATATTTGGCCACATTCAATAGGAAAATGTACCACAAAATGCAAAAGATGGTCGGGACAAACACATTTAGCATGTGGGCAAAAGCCAATACATGAGCTCTACCCCACCATCAGGGCCATCACCCTAGTTCCTACATGTTCTATGAACCTCCTTCATCATATAGGAACCCATGATTGTCCCAACCCCTGGTGGGCAATAAGCCGCCCTACCTTAAAAGGGGGTATTCACTGCTATATCTTATGCAACATGCTCTCACCCCTTGAGCCCGGAGCAGTTAATCAAAGAAAATCATAAAAAGGCAAAAGGCATATAAAGAAGGGTAGAAAAATCAAGGCTGGGGCACCTCATGTACCACGATTGCTCCCTCCTATAATTATAAACCCAAGTGTGTGATACCCTCTTATTAGCTACCTGTGTACCCTAGGATGTGACCCAGGGTTGCACCTTCTCATCCCCTACATCATTCACCTATCTATCACATGCCACCACTTCTTGAAGGATGTACTTTGAATACATTATCCCCTTTAGAAGTAGAAACCACCTAATTGGAGACTTGGTTAACCCCATTTGGAATTTAGGAGACATTGGCACATCCTGAAGTCCATTATGGAAGGGAAGGCCATTATGAAGTCCCCACCTGTTGCCCATGATTGGTAAGTTCATTTACTCGATTTCTCTAATGACTTGTTGTACTGGAAGGCTAGGGGACGCATTGGATCTTATGCAGGATTGCAGATGGTCTCCATCTCGGGTTTGGTCTCCCTATACGAGGTCCTAATCCTTTAGAGGGCCATATTGGCACATGTAGAGTGTGTGTTGAGAGCCATAGGCCTCCAAAGCAGAAGACCACACTCCGTGGATCCCCGAGGATGGTCAGAGATGCTTGAGATACTCCCATTGGACGAGGAAGATGCACCTGGTTCATTTTGCCCAGTCGGCCCCACAGGTGTATCATGCACTTGGCAGCTGACCCAAGACTTGTAGGACTATGTGGCATCCCCTACATCATCATCAGAGCCCTTGCAGACGATCTACAGGGATCTTCGACTCATTTGGATACCCATGAGGTTATTGTTGTGCCCCCACACCCATTGAGAGCACCATAGGTATATTGTTTAGAGAACAAGGGGCCAACCCCTTGTCCATCACTTTTGAAGGTCATACTCTTCATACTGGCACCCATGGACCTCATTAGGCCTCTTAGAGGACCCTACGACATGCATAAATTATTATTTGACCTCTTGAGAAGCTTATTCTTTCATTTATGAGCTACTTTGGTGGGCTTGTCACCAAAAGTTAGATTATTAGAACATTATTTTATTTTTGAGGCTTATGTAGGACAAGGAGGCTAATTTGAACTCCTCATTAGTGTATAAATACAAGTGAGATGAGTTCATTATCTCATCATCACTTTGGATTGGATCTTTTCTCTCTCTTGAGAATTTCGCACTTTTTCTAGAGGATGAATTGGAGCTTTATGGATGAATTTGATATGTGGATATTGGTCTATCTTATCATGGAGCTTCTCTCTTGTCAATTTTGGATGGTTGGATATATTCTAAAAACATGTAAGTACATGCTTTTAATGTTATTCTTGTTTTACTTTGTCATATACATTGGACTGGGATTTTCGTTATTCTTAGGGCTAATTGTTGCATGTATTTACTGCTTAAATTGTGGAATTTTGTCTCTATTGTAGTATCTCTCAATGTATGGGCCATGTCATGTGAACGAAATCTCCTAGGGGTAATTCTCTCAATGAATTGACCTTGATAATCCATCTCCTTTTGTACATCGAAGTATAAGAGCTGCAAGATTGCTTCTCTTGGACATAGAAGGCTAGCGAAGTGGTCTTGAGGTCTCCTTGACCAAGACCCAAAGGTCCTCACTCATATTCATTACAGACTCCATTCTCCCAAGACTAAGGCACTGATCTACCAAAAGGTGGTCACCTTAAACCAACTTATTTCACCTTTTCCTAGGTCTAGCGAAATTGGGTCACCTAGGGCATCGTTTTCCCGATGAACTAGCCCTCCAAAAAGTTCGATCTCCTAGCCCCTCCTGGGTTGGCATTTCCTCAAGTCCTCCAAATGTGGAAAAATCCAAGCCCTAGCTCCAAGATCAAACCTTGCCCTCGCATCCCCAAAGGCTATTACCTTACTGGATCAATTTAACACCTTTAAGTGAATATTCTTTCTTTGATCCTTTCCCCTACCTTGTCTAGACTAAGGACATCATTGGTTGCTAAACTCCTTCCTCCTGACCTAGACTGGGTCCACTTGGTCCCATGTGGTCCCATTCCCTATAAAGGCAATTCTTCAAGAACCATCTGGGATACCAATTTCAATCAAGATTTTAGGGATTGGGAAGCTCTTTCACGAATCATATCCCCTAAACCTAACCCTCAAATCCTCTCATCCCTCTCCTATAAGTCATTGTACCTTGCTTAGAAAGCAAGCAAGCTCTCAACCTCTTCTAGAAAGGGAATTATTTGGGTCACTCCACATCCATTCATTGATTTATCCTTCATCGGTATCTCCATAATATACCGGGTCTCCTCCCATCGGTGAAAGTCAATAAATAGAAGGGTGCCTTGGCTGAGCTGACAGTGGGCTAAGCCTCCATTTGGTTCCCTTGGTCTAGCATTTTCCCTTTAGGAATCCCCCTTAGGTCCCCTGCTAGTTTGAGTGGTAACAGGTCCTTCTACTCTTGTCTTTGAGAGTGGGTTCGTCTAAATGAAGAGTTACCCTACACTCAAACTCCAACAAACCGTTAGATTTCTACACACTTTGAAAAGATTTTAGCACTCACAAGGGATTAGATTGTATAATGGAGCAGAAGGCTAGAGATTCAATCAAGACCTTCTAGTGCTCCTCTTCCTAGAGTATTTCTCTTATCCAAAAATTATTCAAGGTAACTTACATACATTAATCCAAAAGAAATGGCAATGTGAGAGCTAACACATTCTAGAATCCAAGTAGAAAATGAAGCATAGAGTTTGAGGTAATATCACCTTACAATCATAGAAGGAGTAAACCAACACAAGATTGAACCCGAAAGTCTTTTATTATAGCATGAAAGAAGTGAATACAAATTGTAGTAGAGTCTCCCCAAGCATAATAGCTCTTTCCAAGATGATTACAATAGAGCCATGGCTCATTTAAATAAGAGAATGGGAGAAAATCCTAATGTGAAACCTCGATGCCAAGTGGAGAATGGTGGAAATCTCAAGGGAAATTCAAATTTCAAGTGCAGAGGTCAAATTTGAGATGTGGCAGCGTTTTCCCTTCAATCCCATATGACAAATTCGTTTTCCCTTGTTGTTGTGCCAAGTGAGGGGTGTTGTACATGGAGATGGCAGCATATTCCCATGAATATCTCCATCGAAAACCCATGGAATTACACCACTGCAAGTCGTTCCCAAATCTACTCCTCAAAACTGTGTGTAAGATGCTATGGGTGTTGCATTTAGGCTATGCATAGATGCTTCCTCCAAGCGCTACATACAAGTGAGAAGTTGGTGGACTATAGTGGGGACAATGTTCCACAAAAATCTCAAATCAAATATTTGATAAGATCTTCACAATGCATTGCTGTCCCAAGTGAAAGTTGAATTGCTAAGTCATGCCTAATCTGGCCCACCAATTGTTTTTTCCATTTGACTTTATTCCTTGTGCCATGTGGGTGCCCACTCAACCTCCAAGTTGTCACTTTAACTTGGCTTGATGACTTAAGTGTTGTTCCGAGTCATTTCCACCTCAATTGGCATGTGGGTATATTTATTTTTCTCCATTCATTTATTTTATGGACTATTTATTACCACATTTTCCCCTAGACTTAAGAAAAGTGGGTTTTTTGGGCGTAAAAGTGATTTTTCACCCCTCAAAGTGTGTCTTGGATAATGCTAAGCCTCTAAGGATGAATTTTGAGTAATCACACACCCCAGACATTTCCTAAGACCACTTATTTATATCATTGTATAAAAAATAATTAATAAAACATGTTTTGTGCTAATTTTTTATTATTAAAAAATCCTACTTAGACCTAGTCAAATTTGGCGAAATTTCACAAGTGATCTAACATGGTAATACACATTGACTCTAGACACTAGGATTCACCTAAGGCCTTACCATCAAGCCACACACTAGCTTTGGGGTAAATCTAGGAGAAAAAACTGAATTAATTATTAAGCGCTGAAAAGCACAAATAATCAATTGAGAGAAACAAACTCCCTAGAGTAAACTCAATTGATAGGCAAAGTCCTAAGCTACCTAGGCCTCTTACACGGCTTTATTTCATCATGCTAGCATCACATTTATAATGTCCCCGCAGGGCTACAGTATCTGAGTACAATGAAGAAGAAGAGAAGAAAAGGGACTTAGAAGCCCCGATGAAATTTGGAACTCTGTAAGTGTATGAAAAGTTTGAAATATCCTTGGGCATGGAGTCTTCAAGTGCAACTTTAGTGGTCAACAAGTACCATCATTGGAATGAGGGAAGTGCCTAGGCAGTTTCTCCCAGGATATGTTACCTAGCAAAAAAAGAAAAAATTACACTTGACATTGCAAAGCTCCATATTCTCACTAAAGTTTTAGACATCTTTGCTGACCAGAGAGATTAGCTCCTAAACAAGGGGATTTGTATCAATCCATATACACAGAATAGAAAGACGATTAGACATATTATCTCCTCAAACATGAGAATTTGTAGCACTCCATGTACATGAAGAATAAAAAGATGCACTGTATCAGTCGACACAGATGTTTCATACTTCTGCGCAAAATATATTCTTGATGAGTTAGATATGAATGTGATGCTAATTATATACTATACTTCTTTAAATATGTGAACTTTTTAACCAAGCTCTATGAACTTTCATCCATATGAACAATGCCATAACAGAACAATCATCATTACAACACATGTAGGAAACATTTCAAATTTCAGAAGCTCTGCCCAATAGCTTTCTTGTAAGAAACATTTTATAATAAATGTTGAAGATGCAACTTACCAAGTCATTTAGCAATCGTTAAGGCAAAGAAGCAGACGGTGGTTTAGGCTTACCCTGTTCACGTTTCGGAGTATCATCGTCAAGCCGTTTGTTTGTGATGTCATTTGGATCTAGTTTCATGTACTTCTTTCGAGGCTTTTTTTCCTCTTCAGCTATCAAAAATTCATCATTTGCCCGATTTTTGCTTTTGGCTTTCAGCTCTATTTTATTGCTCAGTGCTGCTCCTACCTTACATGATTTCTTCCTATCTGCATGTAAAATTTCAGCCCTGACAGTCCCCTGTATTCTCCCATTATCCTGTCCTGCCAATCTAGATTCCCCCTTAGAAACCACTTTTGCCTTTCCATTTCTCTTTTCGCTAAGCAAGCCTCTGCTTCTGACATTCTTCTTTTCATTAATGTCCTGCTTTTCATTTAACAAGCCTTTATTTCTGGCATTCTGCTTTTCATTGCCTTTACTTCTGACACTCTGCTTTTCATTGAACAAGCCTTTACTTCTGACATTCTGCTTTTCATTTAACAAGCCTTTACTTCTGGCATTCTGACTTTTGATTGTGACAGATGCAGAATCCATTCTGCTTCTGACATTCTTCTTTTCATTAATGTCCTGCTTTTCATTTAACAAGCCTTTATTTCTGGCATTCTGCTTTTCATTGCCTTTACTTCTGACACTCTGCTTTTCATTGAACAAGCCTTTACTTCTGACATTCTGCTTTTCATTTAACAAGCCTTTACTTCTGGCATTCTGACTTTTGATTGTGACAGATGCAGAACCCATTTTCCTTGCATCCTTTTGCCGCTGCGCTAAACCTAGTACTCTGGCCATTTAATGGGCTATCTTTAGACACAAACAAAGCAACAACTTCAAACTTACTACATATTTTTTGACATGATAGAATTTGGCACACTGACATGGAATTCAGATACAGCTAAACCTGCAGCACAACCAATCTCTCAATAGTTAGATTCTGAAACACACCCAAATATGAAACAAAAGCAAGTTGAATGGTGGTGGAATCAAGTCCATGCCCAAGCAATTCATAGATAATGATATCTGACAAAATGTATTAAAAGCCATCAAATGTTTCTCGTGTGGACGATATGGAACACTTCATGCATCACATTACTTTGTTAGCTTATTCCCCAAAAAACACAACAAAAAGCACATCTAGAGTATGTAGTGAAGATTTTATTGGCAGAAGAATTGACTGAAACCCTAACAGAAAGAAACAAATTAGATACATCACAAACCATCACTTGAGCTGTAAAGAATATAAGCACAATAACAATATTAGATCTATGGTTACATATTGAAGGGCCTCCTATTAATTTATATTCTCCATATAAAGGACCATCAACTTAGAAGACACATGAATGAACTTCTTGGCCAGTAAGTCACAATTAACCTCTCAAGTCTCAAGTCTCTAAAGAAGCTGAACAGTTGAGTAAGAAGCAAAGATATTTTAACTATAGAAAACCTAAGCTGTGGATTAATTGCTTATAGTTTTCCAGTGAAAATATTCAAAGAGGCAACTCAAACAGACTAAGTTTGCCAGACATGATGCAAACACTGTAAACATTAAGTGGATGTATGAAAACTACTTCTGATTGTTTATATTACAGACGTAATTGTTTATATTATGGATGCTTAGGTACATAAAGTTACAGCATGTCCCCTCCTCATATATTATCATTTATCTCATTTTACAGGGAAAGGTGAGTCATACTGCCATTACAAAAATGACTCTATTCAAACTCGGGGTATAAATTAGGTTCCAAAATTTTAATGTCAGAGAAAATTGAAAAATCTCTGTCGATTTTTTTCTTTTACTGTGCTAGCTCTCTATACTAATGCTATATTATCTGGAATATTATAAGTATTCTTACAAAAATTAAACCAAAATTAAACTTTCCCGGTATGTACTGACAATGGATGTACTCTTCAGTGCCAATCCAAGATGAAGACCCACCTGCAATCATGTATAAGATCCAATGTGTCTCCTCGCCTTCCAATACAACAGTCCATTAGTGCAATTGAGTAAATAAGCTTGCTAATCAGGGGCAAAATTGGACACTTCATAGTGGTATGTCCTTCCAAATGGGCTTTAGAAAGTACAGGTGTTACCTTGCTCGACAAGAGAGGTTAATAAAAGACCCTATTAGGTGGTTTCAACCTCTAAGGGAGTGACAGGTCCATGGTACATCCATCAAATGGCAGGTGTCATGTGAAGTGATGATGGAACGGAGCGGGGTCAAAAGGGAAGACCCCAAGCCACATGCCATGGTAAAAGGGAAGCTATAATGAGGGAAGCCCACACCATGGGTACATGAAAGTAAGAGGGAGAAATCCTGGTACATGAGTTACCCCGGAATTTGTTTTTCCACTCTTCTTCATATTCCTTTTTCCTTTTATTGATTTTTCTTTCTTTTACTGCTCGGGGCTCCAGGGGATGATGCACATGATATAGCAGTGATTACCCCCTTAAGATTGGGTAGTTCATCACCCACCAGAGGTTGGGACAATCATGGGTTTCTTCATCATGCAAGGAGCACTCATAGGGGGCCTAAGAACCAAGGTGATGGCCATACTGATAGGGGGTAGAGTTCATGTTAGGCTTTTGCTCACGTGCTAAACTCTTATGTCTTGGTGTTGAGATGTGGTAGCTGCAAGACGAAGTTCCTTAGTCCCCAAGCGCAATCCCTTAAGCCCTAAAGAAGAATTATAAATTGGTCAAAAAGAATTCAACAGGAAGAATAGATACTATTATTTGATAAAGAGATCATCATTATTAATGACACAAATTTATTTGGGAGAATAATTATAAAGGCATTTGTATTTTAACAATTATTTAATTTAAAGTTTCCCACCGAAGAATTCAAGGTTAAGTTCAAAAAGATTCATGTCGCTTCATGTGGACATGGTCCCATAGTCATGACTATTCATTTGGAAGCAACTATAAATTGGCTCTAACCCTCCTTCATTTGTAACACGGATCTCGGACTTTTGAGGTAAATGGCTTTGTGACTCCCACTGGACAGATTGAATAGAATCTTATGTGGAAAGACCAATGCAAGGGCATTGGCTACAGGATATCTCTCATTGGCTATTAGATTATACTCTCGCTCTTGATCAGATTTGACTCTTGTTCTCATTCAGAATTATACACGCGCTCTTGATCAGATTAGACTCTCGCTCTCATTCAGAACTATACTCACGCTACAAGACTATACTTTCGCTTCTATGCTCTCGCAGGTCTATACTCTCGTATTGGCATAATTGGTATGGTCTAATTCGCACCACGTCCTCTACGAGGTATGTATGGCATTGACTCAGTTATATATGGCATCGCCACTCTAGTTCTGTATGGCATCGTTGCTCTCTGTATATATATGTATGGCATCGTTACTGCAGCGTCGTATGGCATAGTTACTCTTTGTATATATGTCACATTGTATGGCATCGTCGCTCCCTGTATATACGTAAACAGTTTTATGGCATCGCTCTTATATTTGTCAGTCTTATGGCATCGCTCTTATATTTGTCAGTCTTATGGCATTGCTCCTATGTAAACAGTCCATGGTAGTATTTATACGATGTTAGCAATAACGTAATATGACAGATATGACATAGACAGTGCCAATGTTAGAAGTCATTTATGATGGTAGAACATATTCATGATAGTGATATGTAACAACATATTCATGACAATTGTCAATTGAGACCGAGACTTTACTATTGACAGTGTTGGCATAACACCAACATCTTGGCCCAAGGTGGTACAGTGACACTGGCAGCATAGCCCAAGGTGGCCCAGTGACACCGGCAGCATGGCCTAGGGTGGCCCAATGACATCGGCAGCATGGCCCACAGTGGTAATTACAAAGACAAATCGATGCACTATCCAGCTTTTGTGATCTTTGGGAGCTAACGGTCAACCGAGGTAAAAGCATCAAATAAATCTCTTACAAACTAACATTTCTACTATCGGGGCGTTGAAATTGATATCACCACCGCTTACACCTACATGGGGGCACAGTTCACAAGACCTCATTTTGGTATGTGACAAGCACTCCAACCTCGGCTTAGTAAAAGATATGATTCCCTAGCCCTCATTGAGAGACAGTGTTTCCAGAGTCAATTTCAAGACATCTCGTCCAAACTTCAACTCATGGAGACACTTATTAGACCCACAGTTCTTGATGACTTTCAAGTCTGGGGACTGAGCTTGTTGTAGACAAATTGGGCCAACCTAGAGAGAGTTCAGACCCTATTTCTCAAACGCATCATCCATTGTAAGCGAACAATTCCACAACCCATTATTCAGGAAGATCTCGATGTCTACCCATTTTGCCTCAAAATCATTTTCTATTTGGTTTCTTTCCTTCATAGAGTCCAGCCTTTCATAGACTCAGACACTAGGAGAGAGAGAGGTATCCATATCTTGCTCTTTGCTCTTCAGAAGCTCTTGTCTCAAATCCCCCCTCGTCAGGACAGGCTCAAGGTTGGTTCTCAAAAGTGCTTATCAACTTCTCCAGTCGTTAACTATCTCCCCAGAGCAACTTCCCCCATTCAGTTTCTCTCTTGATGCGTTGAGCCATCTCTTGCCGACTCGACAATTACTAAACCAGGCCATTAGGGAGCTTAGAGGATATCTATAGATTGTACATTCAAGTCACTTGGACTTCGCCTCTAACAAGCTTGGGCTCGCACATGTCCTTTTAGCTAGAGCACTTTATGAAGCTACAAAATGGCATCATAGTCCACCCCCCTTACACACACAGACATTGGATGCATTTGCTTAGAATCCTATTAGGACAATTTCGTGTTGGTTCTGATAGACTCCAAATAGAGAAGGACCACCATATACCACGACAAGATAGAGTTTGCAAATGGAGTCACCTGTAGGAGGCAGAGATAGAGACGTGCATCATTTTTAGGTGCCCCATATACTATGAGATCAGAGGATGTTATCATTGTCTATATCAAGATTCAAGAGGCTCTCTCTCTACCTTCTTCAAGTACAAGGACCAAAGAAGCTTAACACTCTTCAACAGGGATATTTTCAGCCACAAATCTCAACACCTATGCAACATGCCCCACACGAGGATGACCAAGACAACCACCTCATACTTTCATGTGGATTCATCAACCTAGGGCCAGAAGCGATAGGTAGAGGTTTATAATACTCCACACAATTAAAGGCTGAAATTTTGGATCTCTTCTCAACCTTCCCTTCAGGGAGATCGATAAATACCATTAAGACCAGTTCAATGATGCCAAACCATACATCAGTTTGCATGTTCTCAAAGCACCAAATGTGTTGAAAAACGTAACTAGTGTCGGTCTTCATAATGTAATAAAATGTAATTTTTATCATTGATATATTTATTATATTCATCATTATTTTATTTATTTTGGTCAAAAGCATGTTCTTCATGTTTATATAGTCAATTGAGTCAAAAAGGATTTATTAAGAGTCAAAAGAAATGTATTTGAGTCAAGTCCCATTTCGACTTTGTGTAAGCAAAGAAAAAATAATTTTTATTTTGAGTCAAATAGTCAACACAAGACCAAGTCGGCCCTCCTTGGACAAGTCAGCCTGTGTGGCAGTCATTCGACCCTCCTAGAGAGCTACAAATAAAAGTCAACTCGACTTCTTGGAAGCTCATTCATTCACTCACACATCACATCGACTTTTGTACAAGAATAAGAAGAAAAATCAGTGAAAGTCAAAGGAGAGAGAAGAAAGTCAAAAGAGATAGAAGACAAGTTTTTTGCCTTAGCTCTACTCACATGTGCGAAGTTTCTATAGTTTTTCCAATGTTCTTGCAAGGCCAAAATTTGGCCATTATTATGGGACAGAAATTTTCTGCGATTGGGCGAGAGATTTCAGAGAGTTTGACCAACGTTGACTTTTGTTAACTTTAACTTGATTGAAGGAGACTTGGAAGAGGGTTGACTTGGATCATTGTGGTAGTCTTCGTCTTGGTCTTGGGTTATTGGATATCTCATTTTCATCTGAATCTATAAGAAAATGATTGTTGGGTTTTCCCCTTGAGGGGTTTTGCCCTGACTTGGAGCCCAACTTTTGGTGTTCTTTGTCTCTTTAAGTTTTGTATAATTGTTGATAAAGAGAACATAATATTAATAACGAGACAACTAACATTCACAAGTAATTATGAAGAAAGAGGAATCAAGCATTAAACTATCTAGCACTTGGTTTCTCAACATGGTATCAAAGCTAAGGTGAAAGAAGGAAGCTTAAAGATCACAATTTGGGGACATCTTTGTAGCACAATATTTTCTCTCTTTTCAATGGTAAGGTACATGAATGAAGGTCTCAAGACTCTAAGGAGTCACTTTGAATCCAGCAAAGGATACATCACCAACTTTATCTCTAATCTATATAAAGAAATCAAGGATGGAAGTCTCTACTTTGCACTCACAGGTTCATTTGAAGATGAAAGCACGTGGAAAATCAATAATAGAGCTTCAAGACATATTATAGGTGAATGTAGACATCTCAACACCTTCTCTAAAGGAAGTTCTTCTCACCAAGTCAGACTTGGAGACAAAAATAGCTATTCGGTCAAAGTGATTGGATCTACCTCCATAGAGCTAGAATCTGATCGGAACATTCATCTCAACATCCTTTATGTTCTAGGTTTGCAACAGAATTTGCTTTCTATTTCTTTTTTAAAAGAGAAGAGAGACAGGGTAGCATTTATTGATGTCAAAGTAATTGTTTGGGCAAAGGGATCTAGTATAGAAAATGCAAGGTCTATTCAAATTCGTGAGGGGAGGTTGTATAAATTTCTAAATCCTCCTCCTCAAGCTTTAGTACACCTGGACATCAATCCTTGTGAGTCATGGCATAGAAGATATGGCCATCTCCATTACAAAATATTGCCATCCCTAAGTCAAATGGTTATAGGGATACCCCATTTAAAGGAAGAGCATGAAGCAGTTTATAAAGGGTGTGACCTTGGCAAAAATGTGAAGAAACCTTTTCCTAGTAGTGACTCAAGATCCAAGGAAATCTTGGACCTAATTCACTCTGATGTTTGTGTGCCCATGTCAGAAAAATCACTTGGTGGTCATCAATACTATGTAACATTTATAGATGATCATTCCAGAAAGACTTGGATATATTTCTTGAAGTCTAAAGATGAAGTATTCAAAAAATTCCAAAAGTTAAAGGCAAAAGTGGAGAATATGACAGAAAAGAAGATCAAGACCATGAGATCAGATAATGGAGGAGAATATGCATCTAAAGAACTTGTGGCTTTTTGCAAAGAAGTTGAGATTAAGAGGGAGCTAATAGTCCCTTACAATCCTCAACAAAATGGAGTAGTCGAAAGGAAGAATTGATCTATTGAAGAATGTGTAAAAGGCATGCTACATGGCCAAGACCTTCCCAAATTCTTATGGGAGAAGCCTCAATGACAATAGATTCCATCCAAAATAGAAGTACACACAGAATTCTTGACAACATGACCCGGGAAAAATCATTTACAAGAAAGAGGGCTAATGTTGATCACCTCGGAATTTTCCTATATACATTCATATTCCCAAGGACGAGAAGAAGAAATTGGACCCTTCAAGTTTGAAAGGAATCTTTGTTGGTTACAGCACCTCATCCAAAGCATATAGAATCTACATCAAACAAGAATGACGTATTGAAGTAAGCAAAGATGTCACATTCGATAAAAGTGTTGTAAACAAGAAGTCCAAGGATATCCCCATTGACTCTGATGAAGGAAGACTTATCTTTGCCAATTGAGAGAATTCAGAGCAAGACAATCCTCCAAAACCTACAATTTCTCATCATGAAGAACCAGACAGACCAAGTGAAACTGTACAACCTATCATCATTCTAGAAACTCAAAAAGATCAGCTTGGTTAAGATCAACTCTACAAGAAGCCGAAGGACATGTAGCAACAAAAGGAACATTCAAAGAAAGCAAGAGACCCAAGAGATATTCAAGTTATGCAGCATATATGATAAAACTCATTGAACCAGAACCTACCTCTTACGAAAAGGCAATTGAACATCAAGTATGGAAGAATGCAATGTTAGAAGAATACCGATCAATAATGAAGAATGATGTTTGGGAAATTGTTCCTATATCAAAGGACAAATCAGTTATGACTTCCAATTGGGTGTACAAAATCAATCATGCAGCTGATGGGAGTACTAACAAATATAAGGCAAGATTTGTGGATAGAGAATTCTCTCAACAAGAAGGAATTGATTATGAGGAAACTTTTGCTCCAACAGCGAAGTACACAACAATTAAATCTCTCATCTCCGTTGCAGCTACTATGGGATGGAACATACATCAAATGGACATAAAAACAGCTTTTCTAAATGAACGATTGATGAAGATGTCTACATTTGTTAAAATTTTGCAGCTCAGGAATGAATTTCTCTTAGAAGAAATCATATTTTTCAATTCTATTTGAACCACCTATAATAAAATTGCATTTCTGACAATTCTAATATGACTTTCCAAAAATAGTAAGTCACATCTCAATTTGAAAGTGACTTTCCAAAAATAGAAAGTCATGTCTAAATGATCAAGAATAATCTTGACATATGATATCCACTTTAAAATCAAATCAATCGTGATTATACAAGTCAAGAATTTATATTTTATCCTTACAGTATTATTATTATTATGATACTATTATTTATAAAATAGTCTAAAGTCATTCACCTTTAATGGATTAATAAAAATGAATTCTCTCATAGAATAAGTAAATTAAATTGATTATCTCTTACTTGAAAAATCGAACCTCTCTTTTGGAATAAACTAGTAACTCCACACTTAAGAAAATGTAACTCTCTTTCACTAATTCAATGTATAACAAAAGTGTAACTCCTCATTAAATGCACTTGTAACTCCCCATTAAATGCACTTGTAACTCCCTCATTCAATTCGATTTGTAACTCTCATCAAATATTCTCTCATATCTAAGTTTAACTCTCTCTCTCTCTCCCTAATTCAAATTGTAACTCCTCAAGACAAGTGTACATCTCTCTTTAATCTTGGGATGAGTTACAGTTCTCCTCAAGTAACTCCTCCCTCATGGAATTCAATTCTCTTATTATTGACTCCAATAATGAATTCATTTTGTAACTCCTCTCTTTTCTCATCTATTTAAGCAAAAGCAAGTGAGAGTTGAGAGAAACATGTTCATTATGAGGAAAGAGAGTTAGAGTTAAGCATGTGCAAAAAAAGTGTGAGAGCAAGTGAAGAGTAAGAGCAAGGAAAGAGCTAGAGCAAGTGTGAAGGACAAGATTTGATCAAGAGAATGAGGAGATCTTCAAGCAAAGAGCAAGACCACTTTAGTTGTAAGTTGATCGGACATTGGTGACTTTATTCATTCTCATTCTCTCTGTGTCTCTGTGTAGTTTGCTGAACAATTGAAGAAATCTAATAGAAGAAGAATCATTTGGGTATTCCCCTCGTGGGTTTGGCCCTGGTCATTGGACCTAACTCTCAATGTCTCATATTTGTGTTTGGTTGTCTTCATTTGATTCTTAAGTTTATGTTTTATCTACAATTGTTGATCTGATAAATTGTGAAGAAGAAATTTGCTTTCTTAATAATTGTAACATAGAACATTCGATTTTCTACAAAGTACATTCAGTTTTCTGCAAAGTACATTCAACTTTCTGCAAACTACATTCAGTTTTCTGCAAAATAAATTTAGCTTCATGCAAATTACATTCAGTTCCATTCAGTTTTCTGGAAAGTACATTCAATTTTATGCGAATACATTCAGTTTTCTGCATAGAACTTTCAAGTTTTTGCAACGAATTTTTAAATTTCTTCATAGAACTTTCAAATTTTAACAAGTCCAAGAGAACCAAAGAACACCTGAAGAGACCCCACTTGCTGCCAAAGCTTTTTTTGATTAAGATGACTTCGTCCTACTTCAAGTTAGAGGAGAAGTCAAATTATGCTTCAAACTTTGGTCCATGGAAAGCAAGGCTAGATATCACTCTTGAAGAACACGAAGTTATGGAGTATGTTGAAAGCACAATAGTTGATCCACCAAAGAATTCAAGTGATGTTGTCAAATCCAAACATAAAAGGGTGAAATCAGAGCTACAAAAATTATCCTTGATTCTCTTAGTGATCATCTTATTACTTATGTTTTTGGTTTGAAAAAAGCTAAATAAATGTATGACAAACTAATTGGCATGTTTGAACTTTGCAATTAGTAATTTGAACCAGATTATTGCCTTGAAGAATCAGTTGAAGGACATCAAGATGAACAGAGGAAAGATAGTTCAAGCATACTTCCTGAGAATGACCAAAATCAAGAATCAACTGTCAACAATTGGTGAAGTTGTATCTGACAAATAAATGGTGTTGATTGCGCTTGGAGGCCTTTCTCTTGTGTGGGAGACTTTTATCACCACCATCAACAATATCAATACTACTCCCACATTTGATGAACTCCTAGGAAAATGTATCCAAAAGGAAGTCGGAATGATCTCCAAAGGGAGAATTTCACATCATGAAGAAAAATTACCTATTGCATTTTCGGCCTATGACAAGAGAAAGAAAGGTAATAAAAAGAAATTTGCTTTCAAATCAAATCAAGGGAATCTACACATGTTAAAAATTAGATGCTTTAATTGTTAAAAACATGGTCAATTTGCCCGTGACTATAAAGAAAGAAGAGGAGCACCTAGATTCAAAAACAAATCTAATTATAGAAAAGACTTCTGAAAATCAAATAAAAGGTCATCCTAAGGAAACAAAAAATCCAAGATATAGAAATAATGTAGTGGAAACTCAATCAAAATATTTTCTGTTTCTACTCTTTCTAGTTCTTCTGCAGATTCATTTGATAGTTGGTTAGTTGATAGTGGTGCTTCCAAACACTTTACCGGTTACAAAAAAGCACTCTCTAATTTAGTTAAGAAGGAAACTATTTAAATGTTATCCTTGGAGATAATTCTACTCACCAAGTTAAAAGTTATGGTTCAGTTTCATTTCAATTAGATGATGGCAAATCTATTTTTCTACAAGAAGTTTTGTATGCACCTAGTTTGAAAAGAATCTTGTATCCATATCTTCTCTAGAAGATAAAGGAATGAAAGTTGCTTTTATTAATGGAAAAGTTCTAACTTGACCTTTGAACTCAAGTATGAGAGAAGCCTTCACTCTTGGATCAAGATGTGAAAGGCTTTACAAATTCAACTGTAAACCCATTCATGCACTCGTCCATGATACCGATCTTCAATGTGAACCATGGCACAAAAGAATCGCTCACCTACACTACAAAGCCTTACCTCATGTAAGGAATGTTGAAAAGTGTAACTAGGTTCGGTCTTCATAATGACATGTAATTGTGATGATGTAATAAAAGGAAATAAAATTATTTTTGTAAACCTTGCTTCATGGGTTTCATGAGCAAGTTATTTTAGATGGCTCCCATTGAGAGCCTTAGGATTTGTCATTAAGAATTAATGTCATGTATGAAGGGCTCTTCTTGAGCATATGTAAAAAGTATATGAGTCTATGTCTATGTCTAATAGTCCTCCAATGACAAGCACAGTCCTCCTCTTCATGTCGGCTTCAAGTAAGAATAAGAACTCATGTCGGCTCATAGTTAAAGGGGCACATCTATTCAATAGATCATGTCGGCTTATTATGGAGACAAACTATTATATATTCCCAGCTAGCATCTTCGCATAAGTTCAGTTCAGAAGCTCGGATACCTTTGCAATTTCGGTGGGTAAACATAATGAACAGACTTCGCATTAGGACACAGAAATTTGGATTTGTCTCTGAGTTTTTCACATAATAATTACAGTGAAAAGTTCGATGATTTCGGATGGGTAACAAAAGACAGGAGTTCGGATTGTCTGAAGTTTCTATGAGAAACAACAAACCTTCGTAGATCTCCTTGTGATCTCGGATGGATAGCAACAGAATGGAGCTTGGATGTCTCTCTCTCTGAGGATGTCGGATGGGTAACATAGTGCAGTAACACTGTCTCGGTGTTGAGGAGAGGCCACTGTCAAGAAGATAAGAAAACTGTGTTTTGAATCAACCTCTATTTTAAATCAAGGATCCAGTGCTAACCTCGCTCAAGTCACAGTCTCAATGATGTTGCAATTCGGACATGCTTACAATACAGTGTTATTACAGTGATGAATTTCAGATTGCTATCTCAGTGAAGATCTCTAGTGATGTAGCCTCAACAATGGAAGAAGAATCTAGAAGACAGAAGCAGAAGAGGACTCGTGTCTTGGTCTTGGAGTGGCTAATAGGTCAAGTGTCTTGGTCTTGGTATTCGTCAATTAGAATCTCTATAAGAAGAATTTGTGCGGGTTTTCCTCTCAAAGAGTGAGAAGTTTTGGCCCTGGTTGATAGCCTACATTCCGTGTCTCTTGTCTATTTATGTTCATGCATTGGTTATTGTTTGGTGAAGAAGAACACTAATAATCCAAGAAGAAAAAGATTCTAACCTAATGAAGTAAAAAGAATTCACAAGCAATTACTAATTTAAGAGAAATCACCCAATGCTAATGCCCTAGATTTCTCAACAAGGAAGATGGTATCTGAAATGCCTGAGATCAAAATGGATCATGAAAGAGTTTGCTCGGGATGTCCAAGTGGAAAGCATATAAAGGGATCATTCCCTTCAAGCAGAACAAAACCTAGTTAGGTACTTCAGCTCATACATTCTGATTTATATGGACCTATGCCTATTACTTTTCTTGGTGGCTATTTGTGTTTCATGATTTTTGTTGGTGATTTTTCCTGCAAGACGTGGATATTCTTTTATGAAAAAAGAAAGTTGAAGCATTTGACATGTTCAGAGATTTCAAGACTTTGACTGAAATCAATCTGGAAAGTTGATTAAAACTTTCAGATCTGATAATGGAGGAAAGTTCACCACCAATGATTTTAATGATCTTTGCAAAGACGCCAAACTAGAAAAAAAAAACCATTGTGTCGTACGATCCACAACAAAATGTTGTGGCTGAGAGAAAGAATAGAACCATTATGGAAGCAGTCAGAGCCATGTTGCATGATCAAAAGCTACCAATGTTTATGCGAGTAGAAGCTACAAATACTATTGTTTATGTGCAAAACTGAACTTCTCATCGGGCATTAGACAATAAGACTCCCGAAAAAGTCTTCACTGGTAAAAGGCCTGAGGTGAGTCATTTGAGAATCTTTGGTTGTCTTGTGTACTTTCATGTGTCGAAAGAGAAAAAGAACAAACTGGAAGCTTCAGGTAAGAAAGGTACATTTGTTGGTTATTGTGATAGTTCAAAATCTTATAGAATTTATGTACCTGGTCAAAAAACTATAGAGTTTAGCAGAGACGTAACATTTGATGAAGATGCAGCTCTTAGAAAAGCAAGAGTCTCTCCTCCTCCTGCCATTGCTGAAAGACAAGTTGTCAATGAAAAAGAGTCTGCATCTCAAGTCTGAACTGGAACCTGAAAATGAGCTTGTTGATAATCCAATGGGTTCCATGGATTCTATAGATCCTCCACCACATGATCTTCCTACCAGAAAGAGACCACTATGGCTGCGATATACCTTGCAAGATGTTGAACAACATGTTTCCCCAAGAAGAACATTCAGAGAAAGTAAGAAGCCAAGTCAGTTTCAAGGATATGTTGCTTCCATGAGCAACATCATTCAAACAGAACCATGCACCTTTGAAGAAGTTGCAAAACAACAAGTCTAGAAAGATGGCATGACTGAATAATATAATTCCATCATCCAAAATGATATCTAGGAAGTGGTTCCAAGACCTAAAGGTAAATCTGTTGTCACTTCCAAATGGTTGTTAAAGATTAAACATGGTGTAGATGGTAGTATTGAAAAATATGAGGCTAGATTTGTAGCTAGAGGATTCTCTAAGAAAGAGGAAATAGATTATAATGAGATTTTTGAACCTGTAGCTCGATATACTACTATTTGATCTATTGTTGCCTTAGCTGCTAGCCAAGGATGGACTCTTCACCAAATGGATGTGAAAATTGCTTTCTTGCATGGCTTCCTCAAAGAAGAGGTATTTGTGGAACAGCCACAAGGCTTTGAAGAACATGACAGGGAAACTCATGTGTGTAGATTGAAGAAAGCCTTATATGGGTTTAAGCAAGCTCCAAGATCTTGGTATGCTCGCATTAATAACTACCTGATAAAGCTTGGTTTCACAAGAAGCAGTGCAGACCCAAAAGTCTACTTCAAGGCAGTCCAAGGTATACCTTTGATTTTGGTATTGTATGTTGATGATTTATTCTTGACAGGAGGAGAACCTCTTATCCTCCAGTGTAAGAGGGAGTTAGCTTCTGAATTTTAAATGAAAGAACTTGGTTTGATGCATTACTTTCTAGGTCTATAAGTCTGGCAAAGACCTGGTGAAGTTTATCTTTCTCAAGGAAAATATGTTGTTAAACTTCTTGAAAGATTTGTTATGGTAGAATGTAAGTAAATGCATACTCCTATAAAAATGAACTTTAAGAAATTATTTGGCAAAGTTGTAGGACCTAGTCTGGCAAATCCCACAGAGTATAGACAGCTCGTTAGTGCTTTGATGTTTTTGGTAAAAACTAAGCCTGACATTCGCTTTGTTGTAAACACTTTAAGTCAATCTATGATTGATCCCTTTCATGCCCACTGGATTGCTGCAAAACATGTACTCAAATAATTCCATGGAACTATCAATCTAAGATTGAAATACACTACTAAAAATGTAAGACTTCATGGATATACTGGTGTTGATTGGGCTAGTAACTCTACTGATAGAAAGAGCAGATTTGTTAAAAGTTGGCAGCTCAGGGATGAATTTCTCCTAGAAGAAATCATATCTTTCAGTTATGTTTGAACCACCTATAATAAAATTTCATTTCTGACAATTCTAATATAAATTTCCAAAAATAGTAAGTCACATCTCAATTTGGAAGTGGCTTTCCAAAAATAGAAAGTCATGTCTAAATGATCAAGAATAATCTCGACATATGGAATCGACTTTAAAATAAAATCAATCGTAATTATACAAGGCAAGAATTAATATTTTATCCTGACCAGTATTATTATTGTTATGATACTATTATTTATAAAATAGTCTAAAGTCATTCACCTTTAGTGGATTATTAAAAATGAATTCTTTCATGGAATAAGTAAATTAAATTGAGAATCTCTTATTTGGGAAACCGAACCTCTCTCTTGGAATAAAATAATAACTCCACACTTAAGAGAATGTAACTCTCCCTCATTAATTCAATGTATGACAAAAGTGTAACTCCTCCTCATTAAATGCAACTGTAACTCCCTCATTCAATTCGATTTGTAACTCTCACCAAATATTCTCTCATATCTAAGTGTAACTCTCTCTCTCCCTAATTCGAATTGTAACTCTTCAACTCTCTCTCTATTATTGGGATGAGTTACACTTCTCCTCAAGTAACTCCTCCCTCATGGAATTCAATTCTCCTATTATTGGCTCAAGAAATGAATTTATTTTGTAACTCCTCTCTTTTCTGATCTATTTAAGCAAGAGAAAGTGAAAGTTGAGAGCAGTATGTTCATTATGAAAGAGAACTAGAGTTGAGTATGTGCAAAAGAAGTGTGAAAGCAAGTGAAGAGTAAGAGCAAGGGAAGAACTTGAGCAAGTATGAAAGACAAGATCTGATCAAGAGAAGGAGAAGATCTTCAAACAAAGACCAAGAGCACTTCAGCTACAAGTTGATTATACGTTGGTGATTTTATTCATTCTCATTCTCTCTCTCTGTGTACTCTATTGAACAATTGAAAAATCTAATAGAAGAAAAATCATTTGGGTTCTCCCCTTGTGGGCTTTACCCTAGTCATTGGACCTGACTCTCAGTGTCTCATATTTGTGTTTGGTTGTCTCCATATGATCCTTAAGTTTATGTTCTATCTACAATTGTTGATCTGAAAAGTTGTGAAGAAGAAATCTGCATTCTAAGTAACTGTAACAGCATAGAACATTCGATTTTTTACAAGGTACATTCAGTTTTCTGCAAAGTATATTCAACTTTCTGCAAAGTACATTCAGTTTTCTACAAAGTACATTCAACTTCATCCAAAGTACATTCAGTTTCATTCAGTTTTCTGCAAAGTACATTCCATTTTCTACAAGTACATTCAGTTTTTTGCATAGAACTTTTAAGTTTCTACAACGAATCTTTAAATTTCTGCATAGAACTTTCAAATTTAACAACATTGAGCAACCTCGAGGATTTGAAGTGCATAGAAAAGAAACTCATGTTTGGAAGTTAAAGAAGGCTCTATATGGCTTAAAACAAGCCCCTAGAGCATGGTATGCCAGAATGTATGCTTATCTATTAAGACTCAATGCTATTAAAAGTACTGCAGGTATGAACCTCTACATCAAGGTAGTAAGGAATGAGCCTGGAAACATATTAATTTATGTGGATGATTTACTGATAACGAGTGTGGAGCATCATATTCATCAATGCAAGAAGGAACTAGCAGTTGACTTTCATATCAAAGATCTTGGACTAATGCACTATTACCTGGGACTCTAAGTTTGGCAGAAACCTGGCGAGATTTATCTTGGTCAAGGAAAATATGTGATCAAGATTCCACAAGAATTTGGGATGATGGATAGTAAACCCATGACAACACCTATGATCATCAATTTGAAGAAGCTAAGGAGTTCAGACTCAAGTTTTGTTGATCCAACATCGTACCGACAGCTAATTGGTTCTCTAATGTATCTCGTGAATACCCGGCCAAATATATGTTTCGCAATAAATACTCTTAGCCAATTTTAAATGGAGCCTAGACATGATCATTGGATAACAGTGAAACACATCTTAAGATATCTCTGTGGGACCATACATCATTGCTTGAGATACGTTACAAGAAATGAGATTCAGTTATTGGGCTACACAAATTCGGCTTGGGAAAGCAATGATGCAAATGGAAAACGTCCTATAGCTGATTGTTTTTGTGTTGAAAAATAGCGAGTGAAGGTCTTCTTGACTCATGTCTTAGTCAAGATGACCACAAACAGTCTTCCTTTAGCATGCACAAGTTCCTAGAAATCAAGATGAGTCATGGAGCAGTTAACTCATGCACAGGAGTTGGAGATGTTAGAAATTGTAACTAGGTTTGGTCTTCATAATTATTATTTGTATCAGTATATACTATAAAGCAAAAGAAAAGGATTATTTATATTATCATTTCTAGATAAAGCATGTTCTTCATGCTTCTAGGTTTATTGAGTAAAAGAAAAATATTACTTTGTCAAGTCCTGTAGAGCCTCTACTTTACACCTACTTATCTACCGTTTTCCTCAATTTTCCCTTATCTTCCCTTATCTTTTGCCTCATTTTCACCATAAAACAACCCAGATCATTACATTAGGTGTTCTTAAGCATGATTAA